>CAIGRP010026104.1:0-21996 GCA_903798385.1 Fraxinus cuspidata | reverse complement strand
AACCCTTGAAATGAGATATATGAACATTTTATCTATCCTTCAACGTATTCCTACTTTGTATTACAGAAACGAGTTTGGTTTTTCATCCGGCAATCGTTGTTAGTGTGGTTGCTTTTGCTCAATCCGCCGAGCTAAAACATTTTTTGTCTCTCGCCGCAAAGTAACTCCCGCGTCCATTTCCTGCTTATTACCACTCTTATTCCGGTAAGAACTCGTCGGAATCGTGCTTGACTTGGCGTGAGGGGGGCTCGGCATCTGTTGGCTCATTTTTGGGCATCAACATACTGGTATGCTTTTGCCATTTGCTTGTGAGTTGTGTCGAAGTGATTTAACATAGTGCGGGTTTTTTTTAAAAAAATAATTTGTTTTAAGTTAATTGCGTGAGGGGGGCTCGGCATCTGTTGGCTCATTTTTGGGCATCAACATACTGGTATGCTTTTGCCATTTGCTTGTGAGTTGTGTCGAAGTGATTTAACATAGTGCGGGTTTTTATTAAAAAAATAATTTGTTTTAAGTTAATGTGATAAAATTATGTGATACAACAGGGAATAGCACTAATTAAATATATTTAATTTGTTACCTAGCTGGATAACACAACGATGGAAAGATGGTCTAGTTGTCAACCTCGATGTGATAAAATATATTTGCCAGGTCAATAACACTGAGATTTTGATACCAATTCAATCCTTATTTATTATTTTGATGGAATATTCTTGTTCTGAAGGAGCACTTTTTATTTTTGTATTGTGATAATTGATAAATAAAGAGAAAAAATAAATAATAAAATTTGTAGAAGACAAATTTGATAGTCTTTGCCTTATTCCCTTGTTTGACCCCATTTTGGGGGAAAAATGCGTTTTAGAATAATAATTTAGGGAGAATATGTGATTAAAAAAGAAGGAGAATTTTTCGATTTACGTGTAAAATTTTTTTATTGAATAATGCCTGTTCGAAAATGAGTTGAAAAAATAGGAATTTTTAGAAAAGGACTCAAACATGCAACCAGCCTGGCAATGCTTTTTTTTTTGCATGTCCTTTTCTAGTAGGGAGATAACTAGATATTTTAATTATTAATTAAAATGATTGAAATATTATATTGATATAATTTTAATTAAAACTTCTTCCTTCACATAATTTAATTTTACTTAGTGTCACACAATCAAACCTTTTATTCTATGATTGTTGATATTAGGAATTATCAAGGGAATCGGATATTCTATAATTTTAAGTTTTAATGCCTACGATGAATACTCATCGTTTTTTCTGTCCTATCGTATTATTAAATTTAATGTAGTAGAACAATGCTTGAAATCTATATGTCAAGAACTCCACTTAGTTATCCTCTCCGTAGTGACAACAAAATTCATCCGTGAAAGCAACGTGTTTGATGCACAATTTTTAGGAGAGAATGAATTTTTTTTTTATCTGATGGGAAATATGTGGTTGAAAAAAAAAGAAAAAAATTATTGATGTGATAAAAAATATTATTTTATTGAAGAACGCGTGATGAAAATGAGTAGAAAAATAAAAATAAAAATAAGAATGTCGCTCCAACATGGACCTAATATGAAACTGGACACCACTCCATGAAACATTTCCGTACCTGGAATATAGGATGAACACCAAGTACATAGAATCACTTTCGGACCTTAAGACACTTTAGGAGATATAATGCCGGCAATATATTAATACGTTTTACTATTCTCTTATATTCTATTTAGTGACGTTTAATATTGTGAAGTGAATATACTCTCGTGAAACAAAAATTTGTACAACCGATTGTGAACATTACTATACAATATGTAAAATAATAACTTTAAAAATTTCTCATTTATTTCGTCTAATGTTACAAATTTTAGTACTCAACGTACTCTGTCCTTCAAATTGTATTGAATTAGTAGTTCTATCGTGCACCCATACACCAACCTCTTTGTGTTAATTTTTTAGTAGAAGTCTCTGTCTTTCTTTTTTGACATTAACAAGAATTTAGTTTATACCAAACTTTAACATATAAATCAAAATCTACGTTAGCATCCACTTTTACTTTATCTCTAAGGTTTACATTATTTTAGGAAATTGCAATTAGAAATCATTCTATTTCCATATTCTCTTCATGTCTTTTTTTTGAACAGAAAAAATGTCATTCCATCACATTGAGATGAAAACAAATCAAATCAAAGGAGATCCATGAAAAATCTGATAAAATAATGTCGTTGAAGATATAACATTCACGTCAATCTATAATTCAATTGGTACAAGATAAAAAGTCGGGAACATAATTTTCGAGCGAGCATGATATCATTCGATACTACTGCCCATCAAAATGTTTATACGTGTAGATATCCATACATATGTACAATTTAGATCATAATTCACATGAAATGAGTTGGGGAAGAGAGTTTCCGACCTGCTTGAAGCAAATTAGAGACTAGTTTAATATCATACGAATATGTAATTAAAATTTATTTTTAATTCTCGTTATTCTGTTGTAAAGAAATTAAAATGTTTCCAAGTGCACTAATTAAATTTTTTTTTTAGTAGGGACTCGATGTTCTTGTTGTCCACGCATAAAAGATTTGAAATACCACTTTTAACCCTAATAAATCCACGCCTTATTCCACGCGCACGTGCTGACTTTGTAACTCTTCCACCTAACAATTATCAATCACCATGTTAATGTTCCTCCCGTAATTAAATTCAAATCCAATACCAAATCTTAATCCGCACATGATTCTTCTCACTATTGGAAAAATTGCAGTCGAAGTCATTCAACAATTTGTATTTTATTCCGAAAAATCCTCCCCGACTGATGAGAACAATGTACTAGTCAAAACTTATGATTTGGACGCATTGATTCAGATAATTGATCATGCTCTTGTTTGGTTTAGTTGAAAATCATTTTTTTAGTAAATTTTTATAAAATTGACGGAATTTGTACTTCAAAAATTAATAAGAGTTGTGAATCCCATGAAATATTTGATTAAAAATATATTTTAAAAATGAAAACAAAACGAGGATGCGTAGTTGATCAATTTCGAATCTTTCCATTCATAAGGGTACTAATCATTCTTTTATGTAATCGTAACCAAAATTAATGGTCAATCCCATGTCGTCAAAGGAACCAATGACATAACGTTAAGTTAGCATTAAATTAGTAGTTTTTTTGCTAAAAAAACTTACACATAAATTAAGAGCCTTGAATTTATCTGTTGTCAATTTATTTTTCATTAATTTGGCAAGTCAATGAATGATTTAGCTTCAATTAAGTGAAATAGAACTATTCGTTATTTTTATCACGGTAAATGTCGAAGCATGTGTAAGTTAGGCTATAAAATTGAAATATATGGAAATTAGGTACTAACTTGAAAACAACATACAAATTAGGTGACCTATTTGGGAAATTATCCTACCTCCTCTCCTGCGTTTGTAACGTCGACACGTGGTACCATCTCCCGAGTCCGTTTTACCTATAAATAACCTCTCCATCTCTGCAATAAAACTTCGCATTTTCGCAATAGCAAAATCTCTCCCATGAACAAGTATGAACAGTCTTCTCGTCATTCGGATCTATTTCATAGATGCAGAAGCACATGACGCTATAGATACAAAATCTTGTATATACATGCAAAGGTTTGATTTATTGCGGCGGTCTCTAATTCGCTTGGTGCAGGTCGGGAATTTTCTTCGCCGGCGATGTCGTTTCTCTTGAATATTGCACTCCAAAATCGTGCGTATACAAATCTGTATGAATATCAATATATAAACTTGTTAATTGATGTCGTTGTTTTGGCGAAAATCAGGTTCCCGCCTTGCACTAAGCGAATTAGAGACCGCGGTGAATGTTATATCACAGGACGGAATTTCATCTTATTCCCATGGATCTATTTATGTATTAGGTTGAATTGTAGGTTTGTATTTGATTTGTTTTCAGCTGAATGTGATTGAATGACTCAAATAATTGACGACTATTCTACTTGAGCGGATCTTTCGGTCTTTGGCCAATATGTGTTTGACTTGATAGTTTTTGGTTCAAGAAATTATGGAAATAGGATGATTTCTAATTGGAATTTTCTTAGATAATTAATTCGTTTTGAAGTGGCTCTTCGTGTAATTTGATTTATTATCTAAATTCGGAGCTTTTTAATTTTAGTTTTACATACAAATAATCAAGAAGCAAGCTATTACTAATAAATAAATTTGTGTGTAAAGTAATTATTTTTCTTTCTTTCTGACTTAGTTGCATTTTTTTTTCTCTCTTTCTCTATTTTTTCCATAGGAATTTTGATGGATCTTAATAAATGTCAGAATTTGTGCAAATAAATGATACCAACATTTAATTTCTCTCATGTATAGTTCTTGACTTAAAATTTTGAAAGGTTTGCTAAGACTCTTTCAGCGAATCTGGCCATTTATGGTAGCAGATATTAGGCCGTGTCATTATTTAAAATTTCTGGATTCAGGTGAATAGATATAGGGGCATATGAGTTTGAATTTTATATTGGGATTTTATGTTTACATGGTTCAAAAATTCAGCATGTTCCCATTTAATCATACAAAGATTCCATTTCTTGGACATGGAAAAGAAACACAGGTACTTCTGAAACCATAACATTTTCAATTTGTATGCTCTTGTGTATGAGATTGAAAGCTATTTCACAGAAGCATACAAGTGCATTGAAATTGGCCTTTTTTTTATGAAATGTATTATGAAAAAAGTTGACAAAAAGTTTTCATTTTTAATTCTCTCAAAGACTAAATGTTGAGCATGCTCAAGTTTTTAGTCGATGCTTAAGATGTGGTCTTTTTTGTGCGCATAGGGCTTGTTTGTGCACTTCTTTTAGATGAAAGAAATTCTGGATTTTTATACCACTATAGAATGGGAACGAAAGAAGGAAAAGAAATTCTCCTTGCAACATGTGTAATGTAGAAATTGCTGCTTAAGCCATTATATTGTGTTTCATTTACTATGTATTAGTTGTGATTTATGAAAAAATTATTCCATTTATGCAGTATATATGCATTACAAGTCTAAAGTATCAAAATATTGGAACTCATGAGATCAATTAATTCATGTATGTAAACTAGAGAGCAGGGCAGGTGCGATTCAATTTCCACATTTACTTATATTGAATAAGAAATTATACTCAATAGAACCTTATTTTTGCACACATTGCCTTTGTTTCAAATCATTCATGTTATGCCACTCTTGCATCTTGAGACATGACATTTCATGAATTTTTGATCCCTGTACTACCCATTGTCTTTGGATTTTATCATTTTATTGGCTGGATACCTTGTTTGCTTACGTTTCTGTATGATGAGTGGGTGAGAACATGTATTTCTGTCAAATGCATATTATTTTTCCATAAGCAGTAGACACATCTATATCATCTCTGACAGTTTGAATTTCCGTTCATAAGGTATTGCCAAGTTCTTTTGCATCTGTTATTGTAGAAACATAATTTGTGTGCCACATGTATTCTTATTGTGGAGACATAATTTGTGTGTCCTGTTTATCCTGTGTCCTGGACTCTCAATATTGAAAAGGTAAATATGATACACCTCCTTCCAATGCAATGTCTACCTTCTGTTGGAATTGCAGCTTCTGCAGCATTATGGGAACTTTAATTCATTCAACATTTGTGTTACAGCATTCAGTATGTTTGAACTGCCATTCACATTTGTTTTATGCTGACTAATTTGTTGGTGGCTTGTATTTGAATTCTACTTTATGTGGTGGGTTAGAGTGAAGTTTGGGCTGAATTGCAAAGTTGTCCTCAGATTTATCATGTTGCTTGGATATTTTGGATCTGTTGACTTTTAAATCAAAAGGTGATAATGACTTTATTTGAATAGATTATCTATTTGACGACTTCGTCTGTTTCTTCATTTTCATCTATAAGTTTCTCATTAGTGGACTATGTGGACAAATTCCTATGGAAGTAGCAATTTTAATACCTGAAATGTATTACTCATAGATTATGTGGGACATATTCACCTAGAAGCGACACTGACAGGTTTTAACATGCGTTATCTTTTGATTGACTCGAAATCTATTTTCTTTCCATCTTTTTGGATATAAGCATTTTTATATCTAACGTTTTGTTATTCATGCTTGATGTATTAGGTTTTGTCTTCAAAAAATCTTCAACCATTCCTTTGCCACTTTCTGAAGTAGACATGACTTCGGCTGTGGCTTGCTCACAGAAAACAAGGTAAAATTATTCTGCTGATAGATTGTTGAGTAAAAACATTCGAGACATCACTGTTTAGAGTCTTTATAGCAAAATAATGAAGACAATATACATGCAGCAATTATAATATTTATGTGCAAAGGTATGTTCATTGATGTTCTCCTATCCATAATTATTCAGTATGATGAATTTATGTCTACTGCGTTACTGAGCATGAAATCATGTAAATGATTGTTATCCAGGCCTTCTATCTTCCTACTAGTCAAAGCTACTTTCTGCTGTTATATTAACCCTAATAACCAGAAACAACTGCCATTTTTATTAAATTTGGTGTCAGCTAAACATGTCCCTTCTTGCCAATTGGTATGATTACATTACATCTAGGTCCAATGAAATATTTGCGACCTCCTTCAGCAATGTAATTTCACGTACCTCTTTGTAGTCCAACTAATTTTACAGAGATCATGTCTCTTGTGAACTGTCTCTAGGTCTACTACGAGATGCCTTACGTCTGTTAACTTGCCATTTAAGTTGGTAGGCATCTTTTGATAGCATAGAATCCTTGTCATTCCAACCTACCTTGTTTATTACATTTTTTCTAGGTTAGGCAAGGGTGCTGAATCTGCTCTATTTCCTTTATAGATTGTGGATTTTGCAACCTTGTTTTTTGATTAATGATTGTTCAAGTTAGTGATAAAGATATTAATGCTGCAAAATTTTATTAATCCTTCCACTTCAAGGTTATTGTCTGAGGTACCCTGTATTTGACTATCTTTTCATTAGTGGGACAGTTTGCAGCAGCTTTCAGTGCCAATGACACATGGCACCATGTAGTATATCTGTTTCAGCTATATATCCTCACCGCTTCTCATCTAAAAACCATCCTCACAAATTCACAGTCTACAATCTCTCTCCCCTCACACATTCTCCATCTCTCACACTCAGGGATTTCTTATATAGACAGATAAGTGAATAAACCTAGAGATACAAAATCATCTGTTTATTCGTTGGAAAGAAGTTTCAAGACTTGCAGCAGTCCCTAAATCGCTTGGTGTAGTTTGGGAGTTTCTTTGCCTGTGCAACTAATAGCTGGCAAAATTGATGCTCCCGTTTGTGCCAAATGAATCAGAGTCTAGCGTGAATATTATTTCAACGCCGTTGTTTAGTAGGATTCAGATGGATCTGATGGTATTATTCATTTGTTGACTTTAAAGACCATAAAGATTTTTTTATATTAATGAGCATTTATTCCCTGGCTGCTTTTGATGTTCTTTATCAAGCTACAGCTGATTTGGAAAATGCATTGAAGGAGGATTATAAAAGGTGGTTGTTTTGGTTTTAGTATACTATTTTCATTTTTAAATTCAAATCTTTGAAAATTTAATCTATTTTTAATGAATATGTCACTTTTTCATATAAATTTAGTCATTTTATTTTCTGTTTCACGGCAATGACTGCAAGTTAAATTTTAAATGAAAGCAAGATGATGATCAANGTGGATCATGTTGGAATCTTTATACAACAACTTGGTGGTCCAAATGTACCCAAGACAAACGGTAATGACCGCAAGGAATAAGACTGCTGATTGTTCTACTGAGTAGTCTATAGATGTGGAGATTTAATATTAATTCTCAATACCTCCTTCAAGCTGAACGGTACGGAGGTAACTCCAAACTTGTCTTTCAAGAATAGGAATCTTGAGTGATTTAGCCCTTTAGTTATTAGGTCTACAATTTGATCTGAAGTAAGTACATATCTCACTTCCAGTTTCTTTGCAAGCACCTTGTCTATGATGAAATGAGGCCCAATCTGCATCCGAGTAACCATTCAGGCTCAATCTGTCGCTTCTTTGAATCCATAAGCCATGGTTCACGGTTCTTTAAGGTACCCTAACACCCTTTTCACTGCCTGCGAGTGTATAGAGGTTGGAGTTTGCAGAAATTGGCTCAATTTGTTAATTGCAAATGTGATATTCGGTCTGGTATGTGTGAGGTATTGTAGTGCTCCAACTTCACTTCTGTAGAATGATGGTTCAGCCAATATTTCACCATCAGATTTGGAGATTGTTCTGCCAGCAGTAATAGGTATATGACAAGGTTTTAAGTTTTGCAGCTCAAACCTTTTAAGCAAGTTACCAATGTATCTTGTCTGAGTAAGGTTAAGACCTGAATTATGCCATACTACCTCTACTCCAAGAAAGTGATGCAATCTTCCCAAATCTTTTAATACAAACTTTCTATTCAATGTATCTATAAACCCTTGCACTAGATCCTTGTCATTGCCAGTTACAACAATGTCATCAACATAAATGAGAGCAAAGATCACCTGTCTTTCATTCTTGAAATAGAACAATGAAGTGTCAGCTACAGATTGCTTGAACTTCCAGCTCAGAAATGTTGCCTTCAGTTTATCATACCAGACCCTAGGTGCCTACTTCAATCCATAAAAGGGCCTCTTGGAGCTTACATACATAGTTGGGCTTTGATTTGTCTACAAATCCTTCAGGCTGATTCATATATACTGTCTCTTCTAGTTTTCCATTTAGGAAGGCATTGTAAATGTCTATTTGCTTGATGGTCTATTCCTTAGCAATTGCCAGAGTGGGTATAATCCTTAAAGTTGATGGCTTAATGACTGGACTGGAGGTTTCATAGTAGTCAATTCCAAGAGCTCGATGAAAACCTTTTGCTACAAACCTCTCTTAGAACCATTGTACTGATCCATCTGTGTTGCGTTCGATTCTAAAAATCAATTTATTTCCCACTATGTTGTAAGTTGGTGATGGAGGCACAAGTTTCCAAGTTCTGGTCTTTATTAAAGCATTCTATTCTTCTCCTATGGCTTTCTTCCAGTCTGCACTCAACATTGCCTCTTTCACATTTTTTGGTTCAGACAGTTGTGAAACATTTTCAGTTGAATTTGCTAAGTAAGCTTTAGGTTTGTACACCCCAGCTTTACCACTAGTGATCATATAATGCTCATTTTGAATTCTTTGCCTTCCCTCAATCTCAATTTCAGCTGGTTGTTGAACACCTTCAATCCTTTCATTATTTTGTAGTATATCAGATGCTGATTCTGCAGGTTCTGATTCAATATTCTCCTCTGTTACATTTCTGTCGAAGTTTTCAGTGTTGTTGTCTTGGAAAGCATTTTCCTGTTGAATGTCACTTACCAAAGAGGGTGAGTGATGCTGAACATGAGTTGCTTTAGGCTGAGTTGTATCAACAGGACTGGAAGCAGTGATTGAGTTGTTGAATTCAGATGGAAGATGAATGTAAGGCACTACTAGTTCAGGAACTGCAGACTTGGAATGGTTTTTGACAGTGAATAAGGACTCAAAGGGAAACTCAAGTTCATTAAAAACAACATGTCTTGAGATGTGTAACCTTCCTGTTGTGCTCAAACACTTATAGCCTTTATGGGAGTCACCGTAGCCAAGAAAGATGCATTTTGTGGAGTGAAAGCTGAATTTGTATCTTTGATAGGGTCTCAAACAAGGATAGCAGGCACATCCAAAGACCTTTAAGATTCTATAGTTAGGCTCCTTTTTGTATAAGACTTCGTAGGGTGATCGTAATTCAAGAGTGGGTATAGGTAGTCTATTTATGAGGTATGTGGCAGTTTGAAAGGAGTCCTACCAATATTTTAAAGGCAATTGGGCTTGAGCTAGAAGTGTCAAACCCCAGTTATATGCCTATGTTTTCTTTCTATTATACCATTTTGGGCTGAAGTGTAGAGGCATCGATGTCTGAATTCTATGCCTTTTTCTGTCAAAAGGTTTGAGAAAGTTCTATATTCACCTGACGTGTTTTTATTTTGTTGTTCAATTTACAAGTTTCTTGAATTGGTTGAACACATCCAAGGGTTCTAACTTCTGCTTTAGAGGGTAAATTCAGGTGAACTTACTGAAATCATCAAGAAAGATTATGTAATATCTAAATTCAGATATTGACAGAACCGGTGCTGGTCCCCATATATGAGTATATACTAATTCTAAGAGAGTTTTGGCATGTGATGAAGACAAAGAGAAAGGTAACAGGTGGGACTTGCCAAGTTGACATGCATTGCAGAATGATTTGATATCATTTTCTTTTGTTTTCATATTACATATTTTAAGCACTTGAGTCATCACTTAGCTGGAGGGATGACCAAGCCTTTTGTTCCATACATCAACGTTGGAAATTAAAGACTCTTGACTTGAATTAACAAAGGACTTTTGACTAAGAAAAGTTGAATATTCTTGACTGAAATGAGCAAAGGAAAGGTTGCAGTATGATTTATTTGAAGAGTTGACTATTGATTAAGGTAGTTGGTGCTTTGGTGAGGAAACTCCAGTTGATACAGCCCTTCCTTAAGCTTCCCTTGCAGTATCACTTCCTTCGTTGACATGTCCTTAACAAAACAATAGTTAGGATGAATTTCCATGAAAACCTGATTATCTGAAGATACTAACAAGAGTTGTAGCTGTGAGACACTAACAAGATTTTTCTTGATTTTAGGTACATGTAGCAGGTTGTTCAGTACCAATGTTTTATCATTTAAGGCAGGTATGTGTGTGGTTCCAAAGTGTGAAATGAGCAACTTGTTTCCATTTCCTACCATGGTTCTTTCCTTACCAGTGTACTCACTAGCTGAGATGATGTTCCTTTTCTCAGAAGTGATGTGGTTGCTAGCTCCAGAGTCTGCAAACCATGCTGGATCATTCACGGTGTTGTGAGAAGCTATGAGAGCTGTTGGTGAAGAGTTGTAGTTGATCCTTTGATTTAGTGATGTCCGACTGTATCTTTCATTATAACTGAAGTTACACACATTTGCTTTATGCCCAATTCTCCCACATACTTAGGCAAACTAGTCTGTCACCTCAATGTAAGCTTCCTCCTCTGTTTCTGCCTCTTTTGCCACTTCTGTAATGATTGAAGTTTATAAATATTTTCCCCATATTTGGCCTGTTGGTCCTTTAGTGATGATGACTAAAACCAGACCTCTGAGAGAGGTTAGCGGAGGTTTGGTCAATGCTTATTCCTTCTATTTCAGTTCTGATTAAGTTGAGGTGTTATAGTCTACTTTCATAGGTTATCAAAGTGGATTGAAGTTCTCCCCAAGAGATGCGATCCTTGCTGTTGATTTGGACAACAATTGGTGTATAGTCTTCATCAAGACTTGCTAAAACTTGAGTAATCAGGTCTAATTGAGTGATAGTTTTGCCAGCAATTTCCAGATTATTAGTGAGCTGCTTGACTTTGTTTAAGTACTGATCAATATCCATGTTTCCTTTCCTTGATTTTTGGAGTTCACCAGTGAGAAAGGTGATCTTAGATCTATTTTGGACACCGTAACTCTCCTCAATGGCATTCCATAATTCATTTGAGTTTGTTGCACCCATCACTCTCATGGCTATATCCGGTGTCGTTGAAGAGTAAAGCCATCCCATTAGCAGTTGGTATGTGGACATCCATTGGCAATATTTTGGTTTCTTAACCATCTCAACACTGGTTTCAGCTTCACCAGTAATTTGAGTGCCGTGAATTCTTGAGGACACACCTTTGTCCCAAGAATATATCCTTCTAGATTGTGTTCTCGAATGATTGGAATAATCATATTCTTCCAGAGCAGGAAATTATTCTTGTCTAGCTTCACAGACACAATTTGGGTAAGGTTGACACCAAAGGTTGTGAGGTGATTGTTTCCAAGTGGTGGTGCTGCATTGCTGCTGGAAATAGATGCAGGAGCAGTGACAGGGTCAGCAATTTGTGGTGTGTTGCTGGCGTTGGCCATGGTAGGCTCTGATACCAAGTTAAATTATAAATGAAAGCAGGATGATGATCAATTGTTTACCACCAAATTCAATGCAGTTCATTTAGCTGCTGTTGAATTATATAATTGAAGGCAATGTTACAAGAATAATCTAGAACCTATGGTTGTTAGGTAGTTCCTTATTTTGTGGATCATGTTGGAATCTTTATACAATAACTTGGTGGTCCAAATGTACACAAGGCAAACGGTAATGACAGAAAGGAGTAAGTCTGCTGATTGTTCTGATGAGTAGTCTACTGATGTGGAGATGTAATAATAATTCTCAATACTGCATGTATTGAAAAAGAAGATAATTAACTTCTATGGAAATCAACTATTTTTTTTGTAATCCTATTTTTTCTTCTTTTTTCTGCCTGCCTTTGTCAAATTCTTAGATTCTTCCGTGTCTTCAGGGAAATTATTATGGATTATAGTACTCTTGGAAATGTTATTTAAAATATATATGAGCATTTATGATTGCTATTGATCGCATGCTTTAGTAAATAACTTTTGGCAAAATTGGATGAATACTCTTTAAGAGTTGTTTTTATTGGATGGATCCATCTTTTCTATTTATGTCCGTGTCTGCAGCAGAGAGACATGTTCGTTTATTTGGCGTTCCAACCTGACAATTAGCATTGACAAATCTTGAAAGTTGAAACTTCAATCTACATCCTCTTCTCCAGTCTCAATACAGTTGAAAGATCTTGCTTTTTCTAGGTTTTCTTTTTTAATATTAAATGGCAACATGAAAGTGCGTATCCCATTTCAACATGCATTTCACATCTCCAGTCATTTAGCTTGATTTTTTGCATCAATGGTTGAAAATTTCGACGAATAGAGATGTCCTGGTCAAGAAATTTTTTATTTGTTTTTGCGGGTCGAAGCAATCTTTGTGTACTGTCTTCTTCTAATTGCTCTTGTGCATGTTAGAATTTAATCCAATATGTGGTGTTATTCTTTATTTCTAAAATGTGATCAAAATAATATCATTAGCTCTACAATTTATTCCGATTTAGTTGTTCAAAAATAACACGCATGATTTGCTCAGAAAATGAGGCCAATTTAGTTGTTTTTGGAGAATCTATTTTATTGCCATTATTTTGACTGACTCGTGGGACCGATTTTTCAGATTTCGGATAATAAGAAGGGCAACACTTGTTATCTGTGTTTATTGGCATATTATTTTTTCCCTCCTTTGATTCATGGTCATGTAAAAGAAGTTTATGTAGTTGTGACATGAGTTTTTCTCTATTTTGGGCACCATGGCTCCCTAAATAAACCTGGGAGATAGGTTGGCATTTCAATGCCCGAAGCTAGAGTGTCATTCCATTCATACGTACATATATATAATTGACCCGATATACCTCATGTCATTTTATTTAGCATGTCTTTTAGCAGTATTTGTAGTCACCACTAGGAAAGGGGTCCTAATTACTTGATAAATGATGGTCATATGGTCGAGTAGATAGTGAAATTAGTGCAAGGGCTTGTCGATAATTTGCATTTTTACATGCTTGATATTATTGCGTTCATTCTCAGTATAAATGCATAATCATGCTTCCTCCAAGTCATCTGTATAAATGCATTTTCCACTTTGAAACAACATGTTGTGCAGTATCTTGTTTTTTTTTCCTTTTCTTTTCTTTAAGCACAAATTCAACTACATGATAGCAAGTCTTATGTTGGCCTTACATATGAGAGTGATTCGTTTGGCACTTATCTTTTGTTTCTTGGTAATCTTGCTCTCAAGTATTGTAATATAGTATTGTGTAGATGCTGAATTTGTTGTAAATATCCAATTTTTGACACAAATATTTTCAGGCAGTATTCTCATGCACTGAGAATCCTAATGTTGGTACAAAAAATTTCCAAATTGTTTGTTCCACTCGTTACTTCAATCGAAGCGAGCTCATTTCATAATGGCTTAGGCTAGACTGGATATTGTGGTGGGCTGGACTTATTAATATTGTATTAATTATAAAAGAGCAATTTGCAAAATATCCCTAAAATTTGGGATCTTTTGAATAATCAAAGCGATAATTGCAGCAAAAGTTCCAAATCTTTCAAACACTAACATATTTTCTCTAAACTTTTGATTTGTTGCAGCCGTCACCCCGAACATTTCTAAACGTTTCAAAGGAGGCAATTTTGGACGGTTTCCATCCAAATCTCTGTCAGTTGACCATCCAAAAAAAGATTGACCACTTTTTACCAAAATATGGAAGGGTAAATTCATCCATAAACTTTGTCTACTAACTTCCATCTTCATTTTCAAATTGGAAGTAAAGTACGACCCTTACGAAATGATAAAATGTCGAAAAAATATCCGCAATGAACTCGCCCGAAGTTGGAGAACCTGACGACGGAGATGTCGGATATACGTGCCATTTGAAAGGATCCCTATCAAAACCCGTCTATGGTACATTTTTGCAAGTGTTGTATTTGCGAGTTATAGTTAAGAGTAAAATTGTACAAAACGTAGTATTGGTGAGAAACCCATGTACTTGAATGTTGGGATCGTTATGAAGAAGCACTAAAATCCATTGTATTTCTTGATTTTGAGAGTTCAATGTTTGTGGTGAATTCAGTGGGTAGGGTTTACCAAAATTGCATGAAATGGACTATATGGACAAAATTTTATAATGAGTATGTAGGGATGTGTATTGTGATAACCATATTTGTTCTGATTGAACTTGTGTAATTTTTTCCCTTTTAAGGAGAGAACTTCACTTATTTCATGATTCGGCTGAATCATGGTGAGATTTTTTTTCGCAAAATGTGAAATTACAAGTATGAACACGGTAAGATCAGCTATCTTGATTATGTGGACCTAGATTTCTTCAATCGATTTCTATTAGACAATGCAATGAAGATGCTAGGTTACGATGAGTCAATGAGATATGTATATAGAATTGAAAAGAAAAGATTGCAAAAGGGTCATTTTGGTTAGTTACTGATGCAGATTTCATGAATATTGTAAAGTGTCTTGGTCCTACAAGAGTTGCAGATATGTATTGTTTGCCTAGACTGATAACTGGAGTTGTAGTAATTGATATGGAAACTGGTGAGATTTTGGAGAGTGTTAGTGTCAACAATGAATATATGGAGGTTGGACAGAAACCTTTATTCGCAGTTAAGGTTTTTGATGACACGGTAGATGGTGATGATGTTTATGTGGTTGATGAATTTGAAGAGGATCATTTTCATGAATATGACAGTATAGATAACAGTGGACTTGGTGAATTTCACAATGTGGATGTAGTTGAGGCAGAGGTAACTGCAAATGATCAACTTGTGGAGTGAACATGTGAGAAGTCAACCTCTTATCTACCATGTTCCTTTGAAAATGCAGGAGAAAATGCTCGAGATAGACAGTTTGAGCATCCAATAGTTGATAATGAAAGGGCTGGTTTTGCTGAATCATCAACATTTGAGAGTACAACTTTCGATTAATCATCCACATTTGATGGTGCAACAGGAGTGGAAGATCCTGGAAATACACAGTTTGAGTAGCCCACAGTTGATGAACCATCCATATTTGACTGTGGTAAAGGAGTAGAAGATGCTGAAAATGTTCAGCCTTCTAATGCACCTGTTGAACCTTTGGTTGTAGAATATTGGCACTAGGTCTCTTAGTGGTGAGTCAGAAGTGGAAAATGATAATGAGATTGGTCTAGAACACTTTTCAGATTATGAATACAAATATGAGGATATGGAAGAGGATAACCAAGATGTAGACATGTTTTTCAGATTGAGTGAGTGATTGAATTTAGGGACGGGGAATGCAGGCAATGACCAACCTCGCGAGCAGAATGAAAATCCAGAGAACAATTGTATAGACTACGAGGACTCAGATGACCTAAGAAGCATTTCAAGTGGCGATGAAGCGGGTGCCACTTCTAACAAAAGAAATAAAGTTCAGTTCAACCATGTAACTGACATGGAGGACCCCAAATTCAAGATTGGTAAGTGCACTGCACAATGTATCAAATTTTGGGGGCCTATGAACAAAGTTTTGTAATAGGTTTGGGGCCTCTTCTGCTTAACTTTAATAGGTTTCGGGGCCTATAAACAAATTTATGTAATATGTTTGGGCCTTATTTTGTTTATTTTTAATAGGTTTAGGGCATGTCATATATTTCATAATAGTTTTTTTTTAAAAGGTTCTCATGTGCTTTATATGTATGAAATTTGAGAACACAAAAACTTTAAGATCAACTATTGTACAATATTTGTGAAGAATACAAAAGAGCTGAGATATATGAAGAATGAACCCCATAGGATAAGAGTAAGATGTCAAGAGAATTGTCCCTGGCAATTGTATGCCTATAAACAGTTCGAAGACAATTTATGAATCAACACTTTTAGAGATGAACAAAGCTGTGCATTGGTCTGGCAAAATTGTAAGGTCCATATAGGTTTCCTGACCAAGAAATACCTATGTAAGTTCAGGTCGGATGCTAATTTGTCTATGAGTAGCTTCATGGAAACTGTGAAGCAAGATTGGATGTATGAAATATCTAAATATCAGTTTTATAGAACAAAGGCAAAATATGCAACAATTGTGAATGGACTTGTTGAGGAACAGTACAAGATTTTATGGAACTATGGTGAGGAGTTGAAGAGAACTAACCCTGGAACTACAGTGCAGGTTGATGGAACATAAGGTGTGTTTAAAAGAACATATGTGTGCTTAGGGACATGTAAAGAAGATTTCAAGGTTGGTTATAGGGTTGTGATAGGACTGGATAGGTGTTTTTTGAAGAGTGCACATGGGGGACAATTATTGGCAGTAGTGGGGATTGGTGGTGATAATTGTAAGTTCCCAGTTTCTTGGGCAATTGTGGATGCAGAGAACAGAGCCAATTCCTTGGTTCATACGACTTTTTGGTATTTGGCATAGGAATGTGTAATAGCAGGCTTGGACTTTCATTTCTAACAAGCAAAAATGATTGGTTGAAGCCTGCATCAGTGTTGTGAAGGTACATAGCATAGGCGTTGTGCTAGACATTTGTATAACAATTTCAATCTGAAACATAAAGGCCTGACTTTGAAGAGTTTGTTCTGGGCTGCAGCCAAGTCTATTACTGTACCAGAATAGAATGCAGCTATAAATGAGATGAAGACAGTTAATGAAGAAGCCTTCAATTGGTTTAGTGAGAAGCCACCAGCTAAATGGACAAGATCCCATTTCCAAAAACATGCTAAGTGCGACATCTTGTTGAATAACTTATGTGAAGCCTTCAATGCCTCCATTGTAGTAGCTAGAGAGAAGCCTATAATCACAATGTTGGATAAAATTAGACATCAAAGATGGGATCATGCATATGGTCCAAAAATTGTAGGGATAAATGAGAAGGCTAGATCAGATGTTAGGTTCATGAGAGCAGATTGCGCAAGTAATAAAAAATTTCAAGTTCGCAACACTTATGGTTTGAGGTGGAGTGTGGATTCGGTGAGGAAGGAATGTGCATGTAAGAAATGGCAATTGAGTGGAATTTCACGTGCACATGCTATTTCTAGTATGCTATCAAGGCAAATAGATAAAGATGAATTTGTAGATGAATATTACAAAAATGAGGCATATCTAAGAGCATACCGTCCTGTGATTCATCCAATGTTAGGGCTTGAACTTTGGTATGATTTTGGGAAAAATCTATTGAAGCCACTAGTGAAGAAGAAGCAGGCAGATAGACCTAAAAAGCTAAGGAAAAGATATGAGACTGAACCACCAATTGGAGTTAAAATGACAAGAATATGTATGAAAATGACATGTAAGAGTGTGGAGAAGTTGAATACAACAAGAGAACATGCACTGCGCATATACAACCTCTTGAGCACCACAAACACAAAAGCACTATAGTCTTCATAATCTGTAATTGTGCGCATGAATTATAAATTTGGAATGTACTTGATGTTTTTGAATCTGTAATTATGGCATTTCATATTTTGGGAATTGTAGTATCACTGTATATGTGTTAAAATACTTTTCATGTTGATTCTACTATTAACTAGTTATGTGATGTATTGGATTTCATAATTTTATGTGTGACATCGATATATAACGTTTTTGAGGTGCATTTGTAATGGAAAATGTTATTAAAGTTATGGGCCATATTCTGTAAACAGTGTAATAGGTATGGGGCTTTTTCTGCCATTTTAAAAATGTTTGGGGCCTTTGAATCAACATGGACAAAAGGTTTGGGGTTTTCGCTGCACCATGTAATTAACATTTGGGATTTCAACCACGTGCGTATTTATACGAAAATTAGTTCCAAAAAATGGACATGTACAGAACACTACAGCAATTAGAACTGTATTTTACACCCATTAACTTAGCACTATTACCAAAGGAAGATCATAGATCCAGTAAAAAACCCCCCAAAACCCAACACAGATTTAACTATAGATCTACTTTACAATCATTCCACAGACAAACCCACAAAACTAAATCTTCTATACATCACATCCATTCAAACGGAGTTGCCTAATTTCAGCTTCCATCTTTCGCTTCAACTGTTGAAGACCAAGTATTAGGTCCCTCGATCTTTGACACATCAGGGGATCCCACCATAGAAAGAATGTACCTTGCAGATCCATTCCGCGTGGACAAGTAAAAAATCATCTGCCTATGTTCAAATAAGTCCACGATATCTTCATCTGAGTAAGGGTTCTGCAAGTGCAAACTGACATTTCCATTTCTTCTACCTTCAATTCAGTATGCTGATGAAGAGTGAGAAACTGACAATTTATTAGGGCAGTACTCTACTGCATTTGGAGAAAAATAAGCAGTAACATATTTGGAGGTTAGTGGACAAAGGTATTGACGAATTTACCCTCACATATTTTGGTAAAAAGTGGTCAATTTTTTTTGGGTCGTCAACTGATGGAGCTTTGGATGGAAACCGTCCAAAAGGACATCCTTTGAAACATTTGGAAATGTTAGGGATGACGGTTGCAACAAATCAAAGGTTTGGATAAGTCTGCTAGTGTTTGAAGTGTTTGGAGCTTTTGCTACAATTATCCCATAATCATATGAAAAGTATTTTGGAAATAAAAAATATCATGTAAAGTTAAATATCATTTTTTTTCAGAGTTAAGTGTCATTTTTTAATTAAAAAAAAGATATACAATGTCATTTTTATGAAAAAGTGATGTTTGTTAAACAAGAAAGTGACATAAATTAAAAAAAAAAAAAGTAACAAATAATAAAAAAAAAGGTTATAGAAAATTCAAAAAAATGATAGAAAATAAACAAAAGTGAAACACTCAAAAAGTGACAGAAATTCAAAAAAAATGACCACTAGAAAAAGTGACAAACACTCCATCAAAGCATTGGAATCAATTCAATAAAGTGATAGAAATAATAACAAAAAGCGATGAAATCTCTAAAAGTGACATAATATTCAACATGAATCAAAACCTTAGAAGAGATTCAACGAATGATTGATCTTCTTTTACATGTGTCTCTTTGTGATTATGTTTCACGTCTTTTAACTAGCATATAAACTTGGATTTGGAAGTTATTCTCTAAAATGAAATTTTTAAAAAAGTGATTGACTAAAAAAGTTACAAAAAATTGAAAAACAGTAACAATATCTTATGATAAAGCTCAACAACAAAAATTCCACTTTTTCCACACAAGTCATTTGGTTTAAGAAACAACATATGGATAGAAATAAAAAAAAAGCGATAGAAATCTCAAAAAGTGACATAATATTCAACATGAATCAAAACCCTAGAAGAGATTCAACGAATGATTGATCTTCTTTTACAAGTTGTCTCTTTGTGATTATGTTTCAAGTCTTTTAACTAGCATATAAACTTGGATTTGGAAGTTATTCAATAAAATGAAAATATTAAAAAAGTGATTGACTAAAAAAGTTACAAAAAATTGAAAAAAAAGTGACAATATCTTATGATAAAGCTCAACAACAAAAATTCCACTTTTTCCACACAAGTCATTTAGTTTAAGAAACAACATATGGAGAGAAACAAATACAAAATCATGTTTATTCTCAGGATGTATGTCACACGTTTTATACAACGTAAATTATACCGCAAGTGTACGGTGTCAAGTTTTGTAATATATGATTGAGTTAAAGTATCGAACCCAAGTGAATTGTAATTTAATTTTATACTAAATACTATAATTGTGTAGCCTCTATTTTATTTAAATGAATGAAGTTTTGAATCAATGTTTTAAACTAATCTAATGATAAATGTGGTGACAAATTTAGCAAGTAAATGCAAGTTAGGAGAGTAATCAAGATGAGAAAGTTTAGGGTAATGATTTCACCTAACTATCGAATATGATTATCAATTATGTAGTTATCTCTAATCAATTTTTCAAAGTTTATAAGTAAGAACCCTAATATACTTCTACCCCCACTCTCGAGTACATGTAAAAATTAAACCTAGAAATTAATTACAATATCCCTATTCCGAATTAAAATCGAAGAATTATCAAGTTAAATTGTCTTATATGAAACAAGTTTCAAAAGAATTATACTCTCTCAAAGCCTATAAAACCTAGGTTTTATTTAATAATAACACCTAAATTTCCCTCTCTTGAGTGTCGAAATTTAAAGTATCAAATCATTTAATTATTGGCCAATTAATTGAAAGTATTAAGAATAAATAACACAAATAAACAAAATTGGGAAATCTAAAAAAAATAACTACAATAAAATTAAACAATATTCTCAAATTTTTGTTACATCAAACCCCAGATTAGAAGTTTAGTTCATGAAGGAAGCCATAGAAATAATCAAAGTCAAATAAATAGAAAAGAGAATAGAAAAACTAGTTTTGGCAGATCTCCAATTTCCTTTGCGATGTTGTTCTTGGTTTCTCCTTGATTTCTTGTTGATTGTTCGGTTGAATTCTTGCTCTTGACTCGATAAATTGTTGTTGAAAAGTGGGCTTTAGTGTTGTATTTATATCATCATGAAGTCTTGGAAGAGTTAGGGTTAGATTGGGAGTTAAAAAGAGACCAAAATATGTAACAAAAAAAATCATTTTTCTCACCCGAGGCCTGCGCCACTAAATTAGCGCAGCAACGACCACTTTCGGTGGAAAAACCAGCACTGCGTATCCTTCACTATTTTATCGCAACTTTTTATCCAGACATCCTTCTGAGGTGATTCAAAATGCGTTGAAAAGAAAACTCAAATGGCTACAACTTTACTTCATATAACGTTCTCCAATTCGAACGTTTACTATGTCAAATATTATTCTCAATTTACGGCTAAAAATCTGATACATACTTGTGTGGTTGGAAATTGGGTTGTGAAAATATTTTAATCACATCTCACTTGTTTTTGACTTCCAATTGCATCCAGATGACTCCTAGTAATATTCTCCGAATGAACTATTGAAAAGTTGCAATCGAGTCCTCGAACTTTGAATTTCACCATTTTTTTGTTGTTATTCACTTTTTTTTTAATTTAGCCTCCAATCATCAAGTTTCATCAAATCAACATCAATTTCTCCTTGATTCATGCCAATATCAAATTTGTTTTTTTCAAAATTTACACAATTCACACCAATTCACCTAACCTATAAAACAACATTAAAACATATATTAAAACGTCCTAAAAAATCTTAAAGATAATCAAAATAACAAGTTTAAGAGATAATAACTTATCAAACATCCCCAAACTCAATATTCTGTTAGCCCTCGAGCAAACACACAAGAAAAGGAAATAAAATAATGAAATCACAAAAAAAACTAACAAACGAACTTACCAAAAACAAGTTTAGTTAGATAGCTTGCCTTTATGGCTCAGGATTGAAAACGTGATATCAAATTCATGAACTACTTCAGAGCTATAATGCAACAACTAAAATTTCATCTATTCAATGTAAAACGAGTGTGTGTGTGTGAAGAATAAAGTGCAATGCTGTTGATTGTTTGATTTCACGCAACTGAATGGGATCGTAAATGAGTAATATAATGATGTGTAGAGTATCAAACCTATGAGAACTATGTATTGATCAAGTT
>CAIGRP010026089.1:0-27033 GCA_903798385.1 Fraxinus cuspidata | reverse complement strand
GAGCTTACGTGGAATCTCATTCTGTCTGCCACGTGTCGAAATCATTTTTTGAGGTCAACAGGGTGTGCATGAGATTTTTTATGATTATAAAAATTATTCATATAGCGAAAGATCTACCTTTGATAACATATGATTTTTCTCAAACTTTAAAGTTATTCACGTAAATTTTTGTGTTGTTATTTTCTATATTTTATATGATTTACCTTTGATAGGAAATCGTGACGCATGACCGTTCACATCCTAAATGTAATAGCATGCATTTCAATGCCTAGTACCCAACATCGGATGCATGGGGGCCAATGATTATATAATGAGATTATGCCTAGGATCACCACAATCCAATGAACTCATCTGCAACTAGTACAATAAATTCTCGTAACCTTATAGGAAGGTTGTGTCGTTTTTGCCAGACCTTAGGACCCAGGGTTTAACATTTTGTTCTCCTCACTATAGTCCATTCCGGACCTATTGGATAATCAAGTATGGTTTTTTCGATCGACCTATAAGTCTTGAGGGAGGTACCATGACCATGCCTCGTCCTGAATTCAGCAATGATCAAGCATGAGCAATCTCCCCAATCCAAGCAAATGGTCACCTAGCCTTACATTTATCCAAAGCAATGTTATCAAAATTAAATCAAATCGGACCAAACGGTTCAACTTGAAAATCGAGAACCAATCCAACGTACGGTTCAATTATTGCTCAAAACCCATTTATTTTAAAACAGGCAAAAAACAGGTATACTTGCCTCTAAACCTTAAATCGAAACCGATCCTTCCAATTTTGCCGGTTGGGTAACTGATTTAAATATTACTGTTTTATGATTTCGACCTATCACAATGAATTAGCTATGTCAACTAGTCGAGCCACGAGCCGAAACTCGAAATTGTGGCTGGACTCAAGCTTTTTTTGGCCTGAGCCGAGCAAAAGCTCGGCAAAAAAAAAAAAAAAAAGCTTAGCCCGAGCTTTCGGCTCGAGCCTTAGTGGGCCGAGCAGGCTTGGTTTTTTTTTTTTTTATATAGTGCAGGCAGATAAAAATAGCCGTCTACTTTGTACAGGCAGCTACAATAGCTTATGCATAGCTGCCTGCACAAGTTATGTTTTTTTAATTTTTTTAAATATTAAACAGGCTGGGACAGCTCGTACGGACGAGCCACACGGGCCTATCGAGATTTTTTCGAGCAAAGCCCCAACCGCCTGAACCGATGAGTTTTTTTGCTATCCCTACAATGAACGCATTAAAAGCCCATTGAAAACAATTGAAACATACATTAGCCCACTCATAAACAGCAGTCATCTTCAAGGGATTTGATATGAGATTCCGATGTGGGATTTAGAAAAGGATGCTGAGTTGGCAAATAATTTTTAAATGGATCTCTCTCTAAAAATGTTTCCATTTACAGTGTACCCTCTTATCAGTTGAAAATCGCAGAAAACTCCATATCTGAAATATTTTGTGCGGAATACAATTCTTTTTATGCGAAAAACCTCATACCGTCTAATTCCGTTAGTTTGACAGTTAAAAAGGGTAAAAAAATTGCCAAAATTAAAGAGGAATAATTGTAGTTGTGATTCCAAACTATTAATTTTTTTGCAAATTACACCAAAATCTTTTATTTGCAGTACCCACAATCCCAAACTTTAAAACTTTATCTTCTTCCCCACTTCCACCACATCCTACCTCCCACCAGCCTCCTAACCCTAGTTTTATAACCTTAAAATTAGAGTTCAAAAAAGCTAAAAGGCTAAGGTTCAAATGAAGCTAAAATCCTCCATTAGCACGATGTGGAGAATGTCGTGTCCGAATTTATAAGTTTTGGTGCAAAAATCAGGGTCGGAGATTCCATTCGCCATTGCAAAAATCAATTTAGGTGTCATCATCTCCGCCATTGAGACCCCTTCCGTGGCGGTATGCGGGCGGACCTCACGATGGTAGCGCAAGCCTTGATGAATTCTTCGTTTTGCAATAGAGGAATATTCCTATGAGAGAAAGTACACTTTGGACGGAGACGTATTGTAAGGGGGGAGGGGGGTAAAAAAGGGGTTTTGGTGTATGTGATGATGTTGTTGAATAGTGTGACGTCGAATCACACGGTGAATAGGAAAAAGTGATGAATGCGAGTTTACAAACGTTGTAGAGCACCAGCGTGGAGGGGATAATGATGGACATTTGGTGGAGAGGGAGGTGCCCAGCGAGTACATGTAGGGCGATTATGCCAAGCTCCTTAAGATGGCCAAGAAAAACAACCTAAAAGTTTAGGCGGTGATGTCGTTCCATTCCACCAGTGTGGCGATAACGTCAGCAACTCTTGCACTTAAGTACATTGAAATTTTAAGGTTATAAAACTAGGGTTTGGAGGCTGGTGAGAGGTGGGATGTGGTATAAGTTGGGAAGAAGATAGAAGATTTAAAGGTTTGAGATTGTGGATGGTGCAATTAAAAGATTTTAGTGTAATCTGAAAAAAAAATAAAAAGTTTTAGATCACAACTGCAATTATTCCTCTTTAATTTAGGCGATTTTTTTTTTTTTACTGTTGTTAACGGTCAAACTAACGGAATTGGACAGTATGATTTCACACTAATTTCAAACAAGGGGATTTTCCGCGATTCCCAATAGGTATGAGGTATATCGCAAATGGAAACGATTTTAGGAAGGTTTTCTACTATTAATCATTTTTCAATTATAAAAGTTAAATAAATTAAAAAAGCCATGGCTCTGTTAGAAAAGGGGAAAATCATGGTGTAAATTATTTATCAAATCAAATCAAATCAATTTCGTTTTCATTTTTTTCATTTTCAATCAAATTTATGTGATCTTTTATTTAATTTCATTACGTTGGCACAATAAAATACTGTAAAAGTATTAAACAATTCACTTTACGACAATAAAAATTAAATGTACTCAAATTTAATCGTTAATAAGTGTTTTGCCTATATAATAATTAATTTGAAAAATTAACTTAATTTTGTCAAGTGTCGTGATATATAATTTATTTATTTATTACAATCGGTACGATCCCAATACGACCTTTCAACCATAAACCCTTGAACTCTTTTCGAATCAACAGTCCAACCGATTTTCAAAACATTAATTCAAAGGCCCAAAGTCCTACAAGGACACAATTTTCTAGATACTTAGGTCGAGCCAAGGCCCCCTAGCATCCTACGTCTACCTGATATCTATTACCTAAAGATTATAAGCCTCTTGAAAAAATAGTTTTTACGCAGTAAATTCACAATAAAATCATTATTGACATTTGTAAAAGCAACTGACGGGGTTGAACAAAAGTCAACCATCCACCCCGTTTAAAATACTAATTTTCAACTTTGACCTCAGTTTATCACTGAAAATTCCTTATGTTAGGAGTAAATTTGGAAGGTACGTATAATAACATTAAAAAAAATTCATTTTGTCTAATATGAATTCATCAAAAAGCAGATGCGGTCCTATTTAATGTTGCCGAAAATAAGTTCGTGTGAATTAAAGGCCATCAAAGAAGCGCTAAATACATGCACCTTAACCTCATAATTAAGAACACATTATTATTGCTTTACTTTCTGCTCTACGCTTTATGCATACTTTCTCTTTATATTTGCTCAATTCAGCATCGAAGGAGCTATAAAATCACATATTTTAACCTTTTTTTTAGGTATTAAGGAGCACTGTTCGTGATCACCTCAACTTCGGATCCCTAGCTAGGCTCTTGCCCAACTTATCTTCATCCCATGTACGAATTTTCGCAGCATCAGATAAAGAAAAACAAAATGCAAATTTTATAGATCATACTAGAATAAAATTAAGTTTTTTGTTTCCCATTATTTGTCAACAAGAATGAATTTTCTACCATTTTTTCCAACACGTGGGTCCCATTGTGAGATAAAAAGTCAAAAAAAAAAAAAAAAAAAAACGGCTACTTAGATTTGAAACTGTAGGAAAATTTATTAAAATGAGCTAAAAAATTGGAAATAAACAAGGTGTAAATAAGATTTGCTATTAGTATTGAGTGAATAACAATGTTTATAACATCATATATTTGTATGTCTAGTATAGAGGAAATATTGTTCGATTTCTAGTCTAATACGTGAAAAAAGCGTCTTTCAAAAAAAAAAAAAAAATTTAGATAAGAGTTTTTTGAGCTTAAACAAGGAATTATCATAATTGGATGCTCAGTTTTTTTTTCTCTGGACAAGGATCGGGTATCCAACTCGTTACTCATAAGAATCAAAGAAGTGACTTATTTTTGTGCAAATTCTTGGTTTTATTTTATTTTGTAGACTATAGACTATTCTTACTTGACAGTGATAGAAAACTATTTTTTACTTTTTAGGCCCGTCTGCGTCAATTAATCTAAAATCAATTATATACAACAATATTTCCAGTTTTGTCTTTGAAAATAATTTTGTACCAGAAAATCACTTATTCATGTACTTTTTTTATTTTTTAAACTCTAGGAATTAAAACTATTCTAGATCTAAATACAATATATTCAATTCAATAAAAATAGCAACTGGGAATGAGTTGAATCTACTCAACTGTACTTGAGTCGAGTTGGACAAAGTAAAACAAAAGTGGATATACTCGAAAAGGTTGAGTAAAAGAACCTATACTTGACGTTGATTGAGTAGAGCAAAAAATGAATAAATAAATTAGAGAAATGGAATGTTACTTGACCATATAGTCGAGAAAGCAAGTCCTCTACTCGACCTCAGTTGAGAATGAAAAAATAAAATTGGCAGAAGTTGTTTATGGTTTGTAGTCGAGCTCCACGGGTGAGGGGCCATGGTCTAGTACCATAAAAGGTCGTGCGTCTGTTCAATTGACTGATTTCATTTTTTCAAAAAGGTAGGTTTTGTTTTTGCTATTGGAACACAAAAAGAGAGCTATAAAATTGAAAATATAACAAAAGGCATTGCAAATAGAAATGCCCCCCTTCTAAGTTCTATTTTGGCCAAACAGGATTCATGTTAAATACTATCTATTTATTTTTTAAATGATTATCCATGGATTAAATTCACAAATGACCACCTAACTTTATACTTAGTATCATCATTGCTACCAAATTTGATTTTTTTCTTCGTGGCTACACAACTTTGTATTTAGTGTCATCATGACCACCCAATTTAATTTTATTTCACCATGGTAATCCAATTTCATATAAATTTCACAATAGCCCTCCCAATTTCAAATAATATTTCACCAAGGCCATCCAACTTCTTTTTACGATTTTCACTAATTTTAAAAGGAGTAAAACGATAACTTTGCATTATATATAAAATAAATTTTTAAAAAAATTAAAATAAAAACTTATTTAAAAAAACGTTTTTAAAAGTTTTTTTAAATAAAATAAAATAAAAATTTATTTTAAAAAAACACTACTTAAAAAAATAAAAAAACTTTTATTTTTGTTTCTTTTTCAAATTTATTTTTTATATCTAGTACAAAGTTACTGTTTTACCCCTTCCAAAATTAATGAAAATGTTAAAAAGAGTTGGTGACCGTGGTAAAGTGTTATATGAAATTCGGTAATTATGGTGAAGAGTTAAATGAAATTGGGTGACCGTAGTGATATAAAATCAAATTGTGTGGCTATAGCGATACTGAGTATAAATTTGAGTGATCATGGTTAACAAAATCAAATTGGGTGGCCATGGTGACATTGAGTATAAAGTTGGGTGACCTTGGTGAATTTAACCCGATTATCCATGGTAGATCATCAAAGGAAAAAAAAAAAAAAAATGAAATTAGTGAATAGATTTTTTTTTGTTGGCTTTAAATTAATTGTAAGTTTCATTTTGTATTTTAGTTAAATAGTAGGGAAAAAGAAATTAACCCAATTTAAAAAAAATTAAATTACACTCTCAAAACTTTAATACATGAATAATCATTTTAGTTCTCAGTTATATATGTACAAAAAAAAAAAAAAATCACTATCTTTAGAAGGGGTAAATTAAGCCCCTGTTTGGTTTCTACTATAATTTAATACGTCTTACCTCTCGTCACTTTAATTACATATTTTTCAATAAAATAACATTACACGTAAAATCAAAATTTTTCCTTCTTTCTCAACTATACATTCTTCCAAAAAAATAAAAAAATAAAAAAATTACTCCAATATACATTATCCCCAAAAACTCATTATAATGGATTCCAAAACAGGGGCTAGGACTCCTTCACTGAGTTGATTTATTCACCTCGAGCAAGAATTATTTCAGCATGTTATCATCTAAACAAGTTACTTATTTCTAAATTTCATAAATAAAAAACTAATTAATTTTTAAGTCTTTCTTGCTTTATTACTTTATAGTATATTTACTTACAAATTAGCTTTTTAAGCTTAAGCATAACCCGTTCTTAACAAAAATAATCAAATGAAAATCAGGGTTGAGTACCCAATATTTCAATAAATCCTCAACCTTAAAGTGTTTCAAATCCTCAACCTACTTCAATCAATGAATTAGGACCAAAACTATCAATGTGGATGGATAAATCGAAGGCGACTTTCATGTAACTTGAATAATGGAGAGCAAAAATGTCAAATTACTTAACATTTCTTTCCGATTTTTTTAACTAAAAGCCTTAGCAGAACTCATAAATCTCACTACGGTCCCACCCTAGCTGCTTGCCTACTTATTTCCCCATTGTGTTCAAAGGCTCAATCCTAATCTTAACCCACAAGTTTAAGAAAAGTGTTTAATTCATTCTTAATTTTATATTATCAATTTGTCTTAAGACTTATAATAGACAATGCAAACTACAAAACCATCCATATTTAGCTAATTCCATTTAGTGAATAGACAAATAGGAATTGAATAATTAGTAAGTGACAAACAAAAAGATTCAATGATCGGCTAAAATTGGTGCATTGGATAGCAAAATCACATAGAATGATACAATACATAAATAAATTTTATACAAAGGAGTAGGTTTTGAATTTTTGTGGTTCAATTTCCCTTAACGTCCTAGTGGAAAGTTGGGTGTCCTGCGAAATTCTCGAGTCGGCTGGTCTAATTTATGCAGAAAAACTCGAAGCCAAACACAAATGACGAGTGGAATAGTTCTTTTTATTTTTTTTTATTGCATGTGTCGCAAGTGTAGGCAGACAGAAGGAAAGTGCAACACACCTCTCTAAATGGATCAATTCACAACACGATCTATTTTTTTAAACCTAGGTCAACTCACCACGTCCGAATTACACCACTAACCTAATACACACGAAAGCAAATTGAAGCCTAGTGATTTTTCTAATGATGGAGTACACGAATGCCGAGCAATTATTCCCATTTTTTTGATTGGGAGAATCGTGACATATCTTATTACAAGTTGGGCTGTCCTTGTTTATATGAAATCAATGTAGGACCAAATGAAAAAAATAACAATAAACTCTTGTGATGATGCAATAGACATTATTGATCATACACACATTCTTGATCATATGGACATAATTATAAAGTAAAATCCCATTTAATTTGAAAAATACAATGAAACGTTCGACCATACATGTCATCTAAAGGTGGTAAAGTTCATTTCATGAAAGAAATTTTACTCGGAATTCTATTGAGTGCGTAATAACTCATTAATCAATTGAGCGCTGTTAGACAATCTACATAACTTAAATGTAAATGTAAATTATTTTTAAGCACAATCAAATGTATACTAAGAAGTCACTCCATTACACTATCGTCAAGAGGTTGAAATTTGGAAACACAATCCAAATGAAGATATCTACAAGTCAAAATACTTGTCCAATCATTTATTGAAAGTAAAGGGTAAGGAAATATCAAACCTAAACTGAATTCACATTCAATTCTAACCACAAAAAGTTAAAAAATCTATAACCAAGCCAGGATCAAGAAATATACAAACTAAACATGTCTTTTGTTTTAAATTTTATCTTCAACGAGTTCCTTGTGTACATATAATTATTATATTTAGAAGTTTTTTGAACTAGCTCATTTAAAAACTAAATGGTTAGAAATGAGACAAATATACTTGTACGAAAGTTTTATCTTCTAACAACTACTAAGCAAATAATTCAAATAAAAATTTGTGACGCACCCGCTATCAATATTTTGCACCACCATTATTATACCTTGCCAGCACAATCCTCCAACTTATAATTGACTTATAATTTATTTTTCGCCATGTAAAGCCGCCATAGCCACCACTCCAAGCTTTTGAAGATTCAGCTTTACAACTGTATCAGTAAAAAATTTGGTATCTTCTTCTGTATTCCCCTCAGGTATATCAACGACATAAGACTCCAAAACAACGGTGTAAACCTTGTTTTTTTCATCAATAAATTCATTAACAGATGTAACAGATCGATAATTGTTTAATCTGTGCTCTCCTCCAACAACCCTAAAGCTTAAAATGAGTTTTTCTTCATCCAAAATCTCTAGCCTTTCGGTGCTGGTCGACGCTGGCAGACCAGATACTACGGTTACTTCCCTTATGCTGCCAACGCCACCATCGCCGGCAACCATGTTGCAGCTCTTGATGAAGTGTTTGTACTTCTGTGGGTAGTCGAAACGGCGGACGAATGGCCAGACTGCTTGTGCTGCTGGTGCATCAATGCGTTGCATTATGAGGGATGTGCATGTGTTTGGCAATTGATCGAAGGAGTGGTAGGCGAGGATGATGGGCTCTAATACTGTGTATTCTTCTTGTGTTAGGCCATGAGGAATTGGGTCACTGTCCATTTGCAAAATCTGAGAAATTTTTGAGTGCTAAAGAGAATGGGAAAATGTATAAATAACTATATATTAAGTAAGAAGATGGAACAGAAAAGAGCTAGGCAGAATTCATGGGGAGCTCAATCTGCAAGAAAATAGGATTAGGGTTGGGAGCTTTGTATGAGGGTTTTCTTGGGGTGTGGAGGGGGCCTAATGAGGGTTTTCTTGGAGTGGAGGAGGGAGTTTGTTTATTGAGGAGAGGGTTAAGGGAGGAAATTATAAGGGTTTCTTTGGGGTTGGGTTGGGTGGGGTGTGGACCTGTGTGTGTTGTTGGGGGGGGGGGNGGGGGGGGGGGGGGGGGGGGGGGGTTATTGTAAAATAATATTATTTATTCATATTCGATATTGATCGGAGTAATGTCAGTGTTATATTATCTAATGAAGTCATGATGCATTTTTTTATTAAACAATGTGATAGTAATCTCACCAAAATAGAAAGTATTTGTTAAAGTGCTTAAGCTACATAGATTGATGGTGATCATCACTCTAGGTGAATAACATAATTCATCTTTAAAAGAATAATGTTATCTAACATTATTGGTACTATAACATCAATTTACGTGACACTATATAATAGAGTCAATAAAAAATATAATTAAATGATTTATTAAATTATATTTATCGTAATGATATTTATCAAAAATTAATGTTATATCATTAGTGATATTAAACAATATTATTCAGGGGATTCTTGATGGGGGTGATGGTTGCATTGAGTGGCGTGGCGTGGCGTGGCGTGGATGAGCGTTTTATTGGGGGTTGGAAAAGTGAGTTTGTTTATAGGAATGGGGCGGTAATGGTGGGGTGCCTATTGTTATAGGTATTCTTTGAGTGGAGAATTTTGTTTATTCAATTCAATTCAACAATTCCTTTTTCTTATCGTGACATATATGCCCTTGGATTTTTCACTTATAATAACCCAACCAACTTCTATTTATAGCACTATAAACTTGACTTCTTTCATAATGTGGAATTTATATCAAATTACGAAAGTGATGCTAAAAGGCACATTATGACTACGTTTAGAAAGTTATTCCATATGGATCCAATTAGATTGGTTTTAATTGCTTTAACTATTGTTTGAAAAATCAAAGATTGTAATCCATCCTAAGTTTTGGTATGACGTCTTAATTTCTATTTAAACTAAAGCTAGCACATTTAAAGTTAAAGGGGGGAGGTTTAGACTAGTAAGAATAGCATTGGAATAAAGCATAGTCATAATTCAAAAAAATTTATCGTTAAAAATTATTATAGAGGAGGTACATTTGACACAATGAACAAGAATTCATCCACACGGGACTCTTACTAGATCTTTAATCTCATAAACACGGAAGCTTTCTCACATGCATTATCTCAATTTGAACATAATTTCACACGATGCTTCTTGATTACCATAAAATAACTTAAGGTTGTGATTTGAATTTTGTACTAACTCACTGAATTTATTTTGACTCAGTAAAAGAGTTACAAATTCTAAAGAAAAAATCATTATTGATGGTCCAAGACCATACATATTAATTGAAAAAATCATGATTATACTTAATAATAAAATACTTGAAAATGCTCACATATAACGAAGATTTTCTGTTTGCCATGAAAAAAGAAGTCCAAAGGCCTGCCTAGCACGTGAAATCTGGAACAACACGACCGTCTTCTCCTTTACATAGTATGAGCTTAAATGACTCGTCCATAGTAGGCCGATAACAATTGATAGCTCGATGAGAGTGTATCAGTCATTAGGGATGGTAATGGGGCGGGGCGGGGTCGGGGATACCTTCCCCGCCGCGCCAAGCAATTCCCCGCCCCGTTCCCCGTTTATTATTATTATTTTTTTGATAATTTATTTTTATTACCCTCATTCATTAGATTTAGACAAATAATTTTAGTTACCATTTTTTATTTGAACTAATGAAAATTTCAATTTAAAGTATTGAATTATAAAAAAAACAAAATAAAAATTTAAATGATCGCGGGGCAGGGAGCCCGTTACCCGTCCCCGCCCGAACCCGCTCCGGGGAGAAATTTCCCGTCCCGTCCCCGCCCTGAATACCCGATTAAGCGGGGTTCCCTGCCCCGTTCAGGGTGGGGCCCCGCGGGTATCGGGTTTGTCGTGTTTTTTTGTCATCCCTATCAGTCATGTATATTCCATTCACATTTTATTTTGACTCGGTGTGTGTTTGTGTGTGTATATATATTTTTTGTTGTGATTAGCTTTATGCTTATATTGGCAAGAGTAACGTTATTTATATGCAGAGATCATCACTAGATTAGATGCGAGTGACACCGGATTCATTATCCAAGGAATCTCCATTGCTGATGCTAAAAAAAATTGCATTGGGTTTCTCTAGAAGTTTGTGTTGAAATACTTATTCACAAAGATTTTCATCTTCAAAAAATCTCCAATAAATATTGCCACAGTCGTTAAATCATCTTAAATCCGTCCCATGATAGGTCCTAAATTAAATTTTTTCCTACGATGAATTAAATTAGGCATGAGCCTATTTAAGCTATAGTTTGTAAATAATGTCTTCTATTAGTTGGTTAGTTAACCAACATGTGAAACATTTGGGGACGAGTTGCAATTATTTATTTATTTATTATTTTATCTAAAGATGATGATAAATTCGCCATTTTCCTATACTGTAACGGAAAAAAAAAAAAAGGATTGTATGGATTTTCACGTAAAGAAAAATCGATTTAAGAGCCTATATGCCCAATTGAAATGATATAAACATTTTACGCCAATGAATGTAGCCCTTTTTTGGTAGGGATTGAAATCAGATTTTTTAGTAGATTTTGATAAAATTTAATGAAATGTATGATTGAAAATTTGTGAGTCTCATAAAATGTTGTTAATATTTGTTGCTTACTTTGACTTGAATTAAAATCTAAATTTTAATTTTTATCAAGAGCTTATTATGTTTAGGGTTTGAGGCAATCTTTTAAGTTTCAACTTTTCAAAATTGATTTGAATACTAATACGAAAAACATTGATCCAAAAGGGTGAAAATTCAAACCGATAGTCAAAAAATAATTAAATAAATAATTTCTTGTTCTTTAAAGGTGAATGGTAACATATGGGTTTAAATAAATAATTTCTTGCTTTAAAGGTGAATTGTTACATTGAATAACGCTGTTTGTACAGTGTATTTTGACAATATTGTTGACAATGTTGTATGTGGTAGTAAAGTATTAGTTGGAAAAATAAATCATTTTTTAAATTGTCAAATGATAACATAATATGTGACGTGTTGTTAATAACATTGAACACCAAGCATGATTGGGTAAGTTTAAATAGTTTCCAAATAAAAACTGCAGATTCGGAACAGGTTTTGAATTTTCATCTCAATTTTTCAAATGTAGCCGTACTGGTGTAACCAACCCTATTAAGCCATTTTTGGTAAGGATTAAATCAAAATTTTAATTTAAGTCAAAATCAACAATTAATTTTAATAATATTTTATGAAATCTATAAATTTCAGCCATATATTTCCTCAATTTTTATCAAAATTTAATAAAAATCTGATTTTAATGCCCGGGCTAAATTTCAAAACAATTTTCGGTTGAACTGGCCATTGATTCTTGTAACAACGATGGGATGGGATGGTTTCAACCGTTAGATCCCTCTATGTACAGCGACAAGCATAAAAGAAATAATCATCCTATGCTGCTGGACAAGAGTCAAAGATTTGAAAAATCCCCAGTAATTTTTTTTGCACTTCAATGCCATAAAACATCATAAACCAGCAAAATATAAAGTACATTAAGCAAATATTTGTTCCATTTTCATCAAGTTCTCCCAAGGGAGAATACAAACAGCAGAGACCTAATTTTTACAGTTGCTCCTTTGATGATCCCCACAGATTCCCCAAACTCCCCTTTTCTCTTCTTATTAAACAGACTCCTTACAAATAGATGGTACATTTGTTTTAATGATGAACCTATCGCGAAAACGCCTATAGATATATGTATATTTTTTTCTCAATTTTTTTACGCCTTCCATACATAAGTTATCATGAAGTGTTTTGCCACCAACTGCTCTCCAACATTACCCTCCCGACTGCACTTTGTGCCACTGTCGACAGGAGGATATCCTTGGTCGTGTTTAGTCCCCACTTCGAATGAACCAACACTTTTTTGACAACCTTCTACAAATTACTTTGTGTCTACTAGAGGTTCCCGACTAAACCCTCTCTAGTCCGGCTCTTTAAGTCCGGAAACAACCTCTAAGCTATTGATACAACAGCATTACTTACTGCTGCGATGCAGGAGTCTCTGTCTGCAAATTTAGACGCTGCAAACACCTCAAACGGCTGATAATCTGCTTAAAAGAAGGGCGTGCCTGTGAATTTCTGCAGAACACTGAAGTCGTTAAACTTTATCAAGAGATAAAAATGCTTGTGGTAGGTTTGGTAAGCAGCTTTAAACAAGACTGGTGGTGTTACGCAAGAAAATGAAGCTAAAATTTAGTAAAAATTATACTTTGCAAGTCCTATCAAATTCTTTGCACCAAGTACATCATTTATCTTAAACAGTCAGGTAAGCATCCAGATGTCCATTTCAACAAGACATTTACATGACCACGAGGCATTATGATCTAGAATCAGGACTAGAAAAGCTTTTTAGGAACTCACCGTTTCCAACAGTCACTAATTATCTCTGCACCCATTGGATCAATAGAGGGCAGAATCTCAAGGTGCCGACCCTGGAATCCAACAGCTCCAACAACCTGCATGGAATTCATCTCCATCCATGGTACACGAAGAGTTGCCAATTCCCACAATATTACTCCAAAACTATATACATCAGATCTGCAAACCAGAGACACTGATCTCATCAGCAAGATTTGAAATAAAACGTTCAGAAGAGTTTACATTCTTAAAAGCATTTGAAGTACATATAGAGGTTCGACTCACTTCTCATTGGATGGTTCATTCCTTAGAACCTCCGGTGCCATCCACTCCGCCTGCAAAATATAATGAGTAAATAATTCCCTGCTGTTGTCAGTTATTTATTTATTTATTTTCTTTTTTTCTTTGTGGTGGAGTGGGAGTGGGAGGAAGGGTATAAAAACATGGGAAAAAAGTGAATTTTTTTTTTTTTTTAAATAATATAAATCTAAGTTCCAGATCTAATAAGCATTACCGTTCCAGCAGTTGATTTGGAAGACAGGAATGTGCTGTGCTGCATACGTGACATCCCAAAATCACAAACCTAGTAAATATCAAAACGACACAAGTCGGTAAGGGAAATGGGGAACACATTATCACAATTTATAGGATTGCAGTACCAAATCCCAACAACCAAACCTTAACCACCCAGTTTTTGTCAACAAGGAGATTGGGAGTCTTCAAATCTCGATGCACAATGATAGGGTGACTAGTATGCAAGTAATTCATTCCTCTGGCCTGAAAAAAATTGGCATATCAACAGATGTGAAGGTAAAATGATAACAGAAGCAAAGTGGAAAAATAATCATCCAATCAATACCACATCAAGCGCCATTTTTATTCGCCTCTTTTCATCAATTAGGATATTTTGACGGTGCAGCAGTTTAAATAAACTACCCCTGCACATAGAGAAGAAACGGATTAGAAACAGCTAGAGAAGAAAAGGGACAAACAGAATTATTACATCATTTAATGATGAAATTTCTTTTTCACAGTTTACAAGAAAAACTCAAAAGATCTTGAAGACTTCGTATGCACTTGTATCTTTATACAATAGATAGACCAGACTCATGGCCTTTCCCCTCATAAACATGCCAGGAGAATCATTTAAAATATGTTGTATCCTATGCTATCATTGTTACAAGTTTTATAACCTGTGGGGGCGGGGAGAGATTGTTATGGTAAACAAAATCAAAAGGATCTAAAGAGGTGATAATAAGAGATTTAGACTCCATGAACAGTAGTAAATCGGTCAAATCTTAACTAAGAGTAATCTTTAATTTATTGAGATACAAACCTTGGCAGAAACTCCGTCAATATGGACAAATTTGGAGGCCGAGTTACAGCTCCCATGAAAAGAACAACATTTGGATGTCTCAACCTCAACATGATCTCAACCTGCATAAAGCAGCAGGGAGAAAAGGGTTTAATCACCACGAAGTACTACCTCGTTCCCAACCTACTGAGGAGAATACATGTCGAACAGAATTGACACTTACCTCGCATCTGAATTGTGCAAGTGCAACGCCGGAGATATCTTGATTCATGAATTTCTTTACGGCAACCTCCTGATGTAAAATAACATCATATTTGATGATTATTTACAAGAAAAGAGATATAAGGTTCTACTGCTAAGCCCTGTTCGGGCTCCATTAAAATGTGTTTTTGGAGAAATATGTATTTTGGAATAGTGATTTTTTGAAGAATGTGTGGTTAAAAAATAAGGAAAAGTTATGGATTTGTGTGTAATATTATTTTGTTGGAGAATGTGGGGTTACAACGAAGAGAGAGAAAAATGCATTTTGGATAAAATGGAGCCCAAACACGGGCTAAGTCTCCTTCCCTCCATCTAGGAAAACCATTTTCTTTGAAATAGTAAATTGTTCCAGTTACTTGAAACCAATTCATCACTCCCTCCAATAGTATCAAAGGAGCTTAGCATGGATTAAACCTAAATAGGAATTTACACAAATACTCACATAGCCTGTTTATGGAAATAAATTAGTTGTTAAATTTAATGGCCCATAATCTTCAATCAACTTGCAACATACATCAAGAGTATCGAGGAAGTGTGTTGATATTTATAACATTTGATAAGTAGAAGAAAACCTACATACAATTTGGAAAATGCAGCCAGATCTATATCACCTAAAAATCACTGACAACAAATGCATTTATTTTTAGAATAAAATGCAAGTTTTACTTCAAAACAACTATAAACAGATTAGATGAATGCACAAAAAGGTAACTTACCGTGCCATTCCATTCTGCCCGATAAACTTCACCATATGAACCTGCAAGATATGAAAAGAAACAAATATGTTAATAAACTAAGATTATTTCTAACTCAAGAAAATAGCGTATTCTCAATATGGTGCAAACATAAAGAAAGCAGCATGTAAGAAGATAAACACAGACATCTCAGTTAAACTAATGCTGAACTCAAATGAGAAATATGAAAATTAAGGTGTTCTCTTTACTATTTGTTGCGATAATGGGAATAGAGGGGATTGAAAAAATGCAACTAAAATGGGGACTTACTGCAGAAATTAATAACCATGACGTTTCTTCTTCTTGACAAGGAAATAAAATAAATATCAATTACTTACCAACTTTGATCACAGAAGAACCATATTCACGAAGAACTATAAAGTATGTCAAATGAGTTGGATAAATTCAAGGATCCAAGTTCACATGTAAAACTATGGAAACATTACAATTTATTTTTACTTAATTTTTATGGATAAAATCAGTATAATAAATGTTAGTCTTCCTCTCTTCCCTTCACCCCCCAAACACCTCAAAAGTGAAGCAACGGAGCAAGGGTGCGGAGACACCTTCCTTCAATGTCAACAATAGATCTAGACCTTCAACACGAGAAAATAAAACCAATGAACTGAGTATTACCTATGCCGATGCGTTCACCAATCTGTAGATCCTCCCACAAAATTTCAGCAACACCACTCAGCACAGGGTCATTTTTCATGTTCTGATTCTTGCTATCACTAGACTGATCACTGCAGGCTATTTCTGTCACTTCCACAGAAGACTTGTCTTCCTTATCAGATAAATTCACACGGCCAGCACCCACGGTGATATCATCATCATCATGGATCACTTCATCGGTTCTACCTTTAAAAAGCATACATTCTTTGGCTGGAGTATTAAAAGATGAATTATATCCAGGATTAGAGACGGCAAAATCCAGTTTAAGCTGTTGTCCGGCCAACACTTCTGCAGTATGGTTTTTGCTGCTGTTATATAAAACCTTGCTAAATACCTGCACTCCAGAATAAGGTACAAGAGAGTTCTCTTGTTCGGAGAAAATCTCTGGATGATGCCAGGAATTAATCATCTTTTCACCTCTCACAAATTCATTTTTTATGAACACTTTGTCCTCTCCAAGATTGTGGCAATTCACATTCAAAAGCACATCTGGGGTCGATGTTACGCGATTCTCTGACAAAACAGCGTGAAGTTTTCCAGCAAACTCTGGTTCTTTTGTAGCACCGATTACACATTTTTTAACATCTTCAACTTGCAATTTCTGTCTTGCTGATGCTTTCTTTCCAGAACCTGCTGACTCTTCACAAACTCCGCATAATGATAGTTTGACATCCCTGCAATCTCTCTTTGACTCGGGGAAAATGGCAGATGATTCTGAACTTGAACGTTTGATTTTTAAAGTTTCCTCATTAATAGGCATAAGCGAACCGCTTCGAGCTCCTTCTTCAAATGGTGTACACGAACTTTTGGTGGTCCCTACAACATGTGTAATACTCCTTGTATCTAAACTAAAATTTTGGTGATGACCACTGAGTGCCTCAGCAGGGATTAGAGTGCCTGGAGCACCCATAAGATCAACAATGTACTCACTGCATCAATTCAAAATCAGTTTAAATGATAAAGTGTTTCTCTTTCCCAAACTCCAAGAGCAAATTGATTTCGTTGGCAACATTTCGAGACAAATATGGGATACTTTTTAATCATCAATGGAACTCAACAAACAACAATTGAATACCAGAATAAATTATATAAGATAAAAAGAGAGATGCAAAGATAATTGGATCAGCTTATCGGATGGGTTAGCTATGGGAATTTCATGTGAAGTCATATTCTGGTCCTGAGTTGAGTTCCCTTAATAGCAATTCGGAAATCCAAGGCACCAAAAGAGGTGGCATTTTATGTATGTGGCACCTTGGAATCAGGATATCATTTTCTCTCAAAAATATTCGAGGAAGAAAAATTGTGTAGTTAGCAGGCTCATTACGTGTAAGGCTGTGGTAACACACTAACAATTTGTTTCTTCACGGGCAGTGTTTTGGGGGAATTACGAGTCAATGTTATCACCGTGTTTGTAATCTGTGAGTTATGCCTTCTACTTCTGAAGGTTTATTAACCTGCTTACACAGTAGGGAAGGAATTAAAAGTAAAAATCGGTGCATTGCTCTTATTTGACACAGGCAATTTCAAGAGAGAGGAAAAGGAGGGTCCTCGAGGGGGTTGAGAATCTGCTTTTCAGTAAACCATTTATTTTTATTTTTATTTTTTGGTAGGGGTCGGGAAGAAATTATCCATGACTGTTTATGTCTGTAGCATGACCACTTGATGAAATTGGAGGGAAGTAGAGTAAATGGCCGATAATACTGGTTGCAAGTAGTGTTCGATCAATTACGTATTAATCAATATTCGATTGATTGGTCATCCCATATTACAATTTAACGTTATAATTTCAGAGTCAAAGAAAAAATGCTATCTTGAATGAGCAGTAATATGTTAGAAGAGTTGACATTATATCAGCAGTCCAAAATTTGAATTAGTAAGGTGTTTGCAGTTGCCACTGTAAACAGAGCACTACAGTAACAAAATCAATCAAATCCCTTCGAGTAGATGAGCAATGAAGTTTCCAGAAGAAGATAAAATACTGGCATTTGACTGATATTTTAAAACATCATCATCATATTTGCCATCCAACACATCTCCCACCCCCTCCACACACCCTCTAAAGAACATTGTAAAGAAGAGAAGAAATTATGTGCCTAGTAAAGTGATTTCACCAAACTAGTAATGCAAAGACCAATGCCTAGAAAGATATGACATTCGTATTCACAAAAATAATATAGAAGCAAGTCTATAAGTGGTACCTTCCATTGTCCATTTTAATCAAATTCACTGCTCCTTCATCAGTGCCAGTGTAATAACTTCCTTTGACTAGCTTACATGGGAGGTTGATCCTATCAGCAAGTACCTAGCGCCCAACATCAAGATCATTAGATAATTGGAAGTTTAATTTCTGGATAAGGTCAACACTCTCCCCCTACATATCATACAGGAAAGAAAGTATAAATGGATACTATAGGTTTACGTGAAAGATGTGCGACCTTATTCTTTGGTACAATTCCCACTTGGGTCCCCTAATTTTCTAGGTAAACAGGTCCCAGAAAATGTAGTTTTGCAGCATCTGACGTGCTTCATCTATAACATGTATAAAATCAGATGAAAATAAAATTTTGCACAGAAGGTCAAATAAACAAATATATATGTGTGTGTATATATATATATAAAACTGCCAGGGAAGGTGCAGTCTTAAATGCTTTCCATCAATTTCGTTAAAGTCAAACAGCTTCAGGATGGTTATATCAGCTTCTTCCAGCTGTTTTTTCGCATCTCACATTCAAAAACAGCTTTTACCCCTTTTGAACTTCTCAGTAATTTCGAGTTTTCACTTTTCAGTCATTAACTGTAAATTCAGGACATCTTAGTCAAGATTTAAAGATCTTCCCTTCTTGAAGGGGGCTAGGTAGATCTTATAGAGATTTCTAAACATGTCCACATTCAACTCCCTTTTAATCAGTACATCTCAACTGGGACACTCGTCTTTGTGTTTCTTCATCCATATAACCAGATCGAAATCAGTATTATCGGGAGATAGTGAAATTATCTATGACCCCGCAAATAGCAAGACGGATTCTGCCATCTAGGTCTGCAGTTTAAATAAATTGATAATTCTAGGATTATATTACCAGTTACAAGCTATTCTCTCCTACTAATTGCATAAGATGAAGTTCAGATCAAGCATGCTGTCTTTAGTCAGAAGACCATTGTCTGCCTTACAGATTTTAGATACTAGCTCTGAATTTCTACAACATTGGCTTCTCTAACTCAACTAGCCTCATTGCAGCTTCCCGCTTGGTACCCAATCAAAGTTTTTCTGAACTAGGAGCTTTTTTTTATCTCAACCAGGGGATGGATGGAGGTGGACTGGATGACAGGGGTAGGGTGGTGGGGGTATGGGAGTTTTCTCATCTTGTTTTAAATAAGAAATAAAATAAACTTCATATTTATTTATGTTTATTTGAACATGAAGCATAATTGCCTTCTTGTTGTATTTTATGTCTGTTTTGGATGGAAAAAGTCAGAAGCGATCCCTTCCCACAAAAATACAAGCTTGAGGACTTGTTGGCCTAAAAATTAGAATAGAAACCAAAGGACAGGGTATGGCTGCAATTATCTCAAATATGTGTCGCAAAACAAATTACGTACTAGTTTAATTATATACAATATATTGCAAAGAAGGTACTAATTAACCCACGAAAGATACTAATTTCTAACTCTCTAGGTTGAATAATTAAACGGCAAAATGCAAGTAAAAGACAAGATAGAATACTCCGATGATTATGAGTGCAAGGAAAATGGGAAGCTCTCACAACCTTAAAGAGCAAAGCTCTCTGACGTGAATGCCCAACATCAAGACCCCCAAGGGGAAGGATGATTGTATTAAGAAAGATTTGCAAGTCATAACTCCTCGCTCTCCACTTTTTTAACATTTCTTCTGCATCATTAACAGGACCTCCCATTTTTTCAACAATAAGGTCAGTAATTTTTTGAACTAAAAAACTTGTACCCCTTTCCAAAGCAAGGCACTCCAAGAACATACAGTGAACTTTTTCCTCAAGATCCCGCAGTTCTGTGTCAAGTGTGCGGTTCACTAAAACAACCTCAGAACCAACATGATCCAAAACAGAAATTAGTTGAAGATCTACCAGCGACGGCATTTTTGCTTGGGATGACAAATGCGAATCAATTCCACAAACATCATAGAACCCGTCAATTACTTTCTCGTCATAATTTATAGCATTATAGCTCTGCATGCACAAAGAAAAAACAAAAGAATCTTCTTTAAGTCGTTAAGTTAACAATGTAATAAGTTAATAACAAAAAAGAACTGATGAACAAAACCTTAAATATGCAGGCTTTCCTTTCCTCTTTTTTTTTTTTTTTTACAATGAGAGATGTTTTGAGAGAAGAAGGTGAAATTAAAACGAGCCCTTAATTAAAGTAAAAATGAGATATTTTAATTTTATAAGCTTTCATTATATGGATAACACATGAAACACTATCAAGTTACCACAGTATGCAAATTGTTTAGACAAGATATTCAATGTACACGCAATAAATAGAAAGAAGAAACTATGTTGTTTAGGCGAAAAAAATATTATCTTTTACTATTCTATTTGCCGCCAGCATTCAGTTGGATGTTTGGAACAAACGAATGTCACTCAATGTATGGACAATTTTCTAGAAATCAAAACAAGCCATCAGAGGAATTTTCTCACACCGACAGGGATAATTGTATTGGTCCAATTAAATGAAATGCATGTCACGAGACCCAATTAACCGACAGAACCCAAATCTCCAGCAAATAAACAGTTAATTAAAAGAGGTGCAAAAACAACAATTACCCAGTAACGAAGCGAGAGAAATTCGGCAAGGGATTGAGAGGGCGAGCACCCAAGACTAATTTGCTTAGCGACGTTGATCTGGGCGGTTTCCGAGTCCTGGTTTTGACCTGGATCCGACACACTAATAGCAAGTGCCAATTGAACTTGAAACTCCTCCTCGAAGAAATTAAAATTACTATTAGAATTAGATACAGAATTCTCATTTTCCAGCAAACCAGAAGCGGGTTGAGCCAAAATCGGGTTCGCGTCAGATGAAGGTGAAGATGCCAGCGACGATTGGTTCGGCGTCGCTTGAGGGGACGGATCGAGTGTGGGCGGTCTACCCTGGGGTTGATGATCGCCGATATGCAATTTCCGCAGTAAATGCTTCACTTTCGACATATTCAACTCCTCATCGATCGATCGGTCGATCCAAAACCCGATAATAACCAATTATAATCCAAACAAAAATAATTGACTTTCTTTTTTTCACAATTAATTATGAATTTTCTTGATTTCTGGATGGTATGCTAACGTGCGAACCGGTGGGTGCAGAGACAGAAAGAGAAAAGAATTTGGGAAGATGTGGGAGTTAAACTGCGCACTAGAGATTTTGGGGTTTGAAGGCGTGGGGGCAGACTCTCTTCTTCGTCAAGCTACCACCACTGGGAATAAATGAACAGCATCATGCTTCCCTCCAATTACAAGTTAATGGATACAATATTATAAAAATAAATTTTTAGTAACCATTAATTTCGAATTATGCCCTTAAGCACTTGTTTAATCTTTGTTATTTTCAAAATACATTTTTTCCTCTCTTTTTTCAATCACATATTATTCAATAAAATAATATTCCACGTAAACTCAAATTTTTACTTATTTTTTAACCACACACCATCTATCAATCTACCATTTCAAATTGCATTCGTAAAAAATATTGGATTCAAACATGCCTTATAATTTAGAAAAGTATAGAGTTATAAGTCGGATTGGATTGAATCGTTGATTTTTTTTTTTCAAAAAAATAAAATTTTGATTTCAAGACAATTTTTGCGGTGAAATTGAAAAATATAACATTATTATTTTGGAGTGATGAGATGACACCAATGCAATAGAAATCCAATTTTGCATGGATAGCTGTGCTTGTCGACAGAAACCATGATGTGAGATTTTGATGCGGCAACGTAATTGTGAAAATATATAATCGAAACGAACAAATGTCTATTAAACATTATAGTTTTAGTTGTATATACGAGGATCACGGAGAAATGGATTATGATTTCAGATTTTTTGATTCTTACTATCATAATGATATAATGAAGAAAGTTTATTTTTTCTCAAAAAATTTTGACAATTCAAATAACTTTTAAAATTTGGTGACAACTAAAAAATATTTTGAAATTCAATAACAATTGAAAAATATTATAAAAAAGTCAGTGACTGATATATTGACTACATAATTCATTTCTAAGAATGATGAAATTTGGATGTGGCAATGGCATTTAAAATTCAATAAATCATGGAGTTAATAGATCAATAAACAATCTTATAAGAAAAGGTCAATAACGCCAACTTTTAGCCAAATGAGAAGTAGCTAAAATGTAGGGCCACCTATATATCAGAGATGACCTAATGCTATTTATACATAATTGTGTACATATTAATTTTCAAATTGATGATATGGATAAGATTAATTGACTTCATTTTATTTCTTTTTCTTTTTCTCTGTCTTCCATGTAATCAATGTGTACACAATTATGTATGGTTGGATGTGAGTTGGATTGAGTCAAGACCTTTAATTCAACTCAAACACAACCCAATATGTTCGATTTAATCTAAAATCAACTCAATCTGATCAAACATGGGTCGATTTAGGTTGGATTGGTCGGTTGAACTAGATCCAATTTAAATTGGATTCGATTATTTTTTGTTGTTGAATTTGGACATTTTTTTTAGTTTAAAACCATTTGAATACATTCGTTGTTTTTTAACCTGTATAAAGAATTTCTTAAACTTTTTAGTTTATCAAAAAATAACTTTATATTTATTCATGATAGTCAGCCTATGTAAAAAAAAGGACGTTTGTAAATTTTAAATCCTTATCTTATCTCCATTATTGTGTCTATTTAATTTTTTCATTTTAAATATTAATCTTTTTAATTCATTGGTTTAAGGTTGGATTGGGTTTTAATTTATAACCAAAAACTCAACTCAACCCAACCCAACTCAACCTCAAATTCAATTTTCCAACCAAATTTAATTGAACTAAAAAATCAATCCAAACCGGTCAGTTTGGATAGTGTTGGTCGATTTGAAAGGTTTGAATTAGTTTTTGCCCAACCCTACAATTATGCATAAATAGCATTACTCAAACCATAATGAAAACTTCAAGAGGTTCCCATCCTTACGAATCCATTACATCAAGAGATCAAACATGTCAATTATCAAAACATACTCGAACGTGTTTGTTTTGTAAGACCAACAAAATAAGCAAGTATACCATTCCTTTCGGATTTATTTTTTGGTTGGCCAAGGTAAATTATCATTTTATCCATTTTCCATTTTCGTATTCACAATAAACACCAAAATGTCATTGTGGTAATTTGTCAAATTGCTTGCTTTAAAGTAAGTAGATCCCAAAACATAAATGTGCTTACTATATTCATAGGCAGAACTCCAAGCATGCGTAACTAATACCTTTTTCAATTATAAGCTTTTCTTTTTTTCTTATCCCACACAAAAATGTGAACACCATGAACCATTATATTTCCAATATGCCAAACGACCAAAATATATATTAAGAGCATCATTCACATAGAACTGAAAAAAGGTTAGCTAAATAGAATACTAAATACTATACAACAGAAGGTAGATGAATATATGAAGATGATGTAGCATCCACATGAAGCTCGGCAATCTATCGTGCTTCCATAACAAGCCGGTCCTTGATCACTGGCCTCAGGAAGTCGCTAGAAAGTTAAGGCCAACCCAAATCTACCGATCATCAGGTGGCAGTGTAGGGCTCTTGGAACACATGTCGATCTTTTGAAGTTCCACCATCTTCTTTGCCGGATTGCATAAACCTGATATTTTACATCAATTCCCGAATCAGATAAAAGTATTTATGCTTCCATACTTAACGTTAAGTACAGAAATTATAGGCAAGACCACTTAAGGGTGAAAGCAAGCAACTATTCTATTATTTTCTTCCTCTTTCTTCAAAGAAGAGTACACACCCCATACTCGTGCTATTGAGCCATTTAAACAGAAGTAAGAGAGAGAATCAGACAGATTTCTAAAATGTTTTTCAAATATTCCTGTGTCCTGGCAATTCACAGGTGATTTTTGCTATTTTTGAGGGCAAAGCTACCAGATAATAGGGAAACCCTGGGGCAGGAGCCGGGGGGCATCCCTGAGAATTGTTGATATTTAACTCGCAACCAGCAAGAGAAGTAAAGAAAAAGCAGGAAATGGAAGTGTTCCATAAAACTCGCAGCGTTCAAAATCTGCGATTTTTGTCATAATCAAACACTGCCCTTGAGGTAACAAAATGCATACATGGAGACACCTTAGTGAACATGTTATGCTAATGAGCAAACTGGAGGTGAGTTTGATGTAAAGAAATTGACGAGTAACCTGAGATATGAGAATTTTTCAAATGAGGTCCTCGACTAAGAATTCTGTTAATTACAGCTCAATCCCATAATTGTCCTTGAGATTAAAAAACACACACAAGCAATTCATTTTGCTTTGTACATTTATGACATGTACGTCAAATGACACAAGCAAACAGTCAAACATTAGACATGCAACCAAATATAACATAGTGAAGTTGTTACAAACTTACAGTTGTAACTTTACCTGAACACTTTGGTATGTCCCAAACTGCAATAGATGTGGGCGTGCAGCGAGGATCACATAGCGCCCTGTTATTTTCGTGATGGACATTCATAGCAAGCATCCAAGATCCAATTGTGACGTCTTCGTTGTTGAACATTCTCAAGCTGCAAAAAAAGGTTATTTAAAAGGTAACTTTTACACTTAGGCAAACATGCTCTGGTGGCATAAGTCATAACAAATATGAAGCACCTCTCTCCCTCCTCCCAACCCCTCCATCCCGACATGTAGAAAGATCTTACACGTGTAGTCACATTACATTTTACGAGACCAAACAGATTCTAATAATTTAGTTCGGTGGAGAAATTCCATCACTTACAGATTTGAATGATTAATGTGGAAAAAAAAAAAGTAATTTCCATCACCACATTATCTATAAGGGCAAAATATATGTCGAACAGAAGTTCTAAATATCATAAAGAGAACAGCAGAAACTGAAGATGGTGACTCAAATAGAAAACAGCAATGGGAAAAAGAGCCAATAAGTTTATTCCTTTTAGTTTATAAGAGTGTCAACAACTGAGAGAACATATATAGCTTCCATAATTTCATTGTGATACTTGAAGGGGTTCCAAAATGTGTTGGGCTCATGTAAGGACCCGCAGCCTATGTGGCCGACCTATATCTTCTTAAAAAAAGAAATAAACACATGCAAACAAAAAATTTTATAGGGCCGTAGGCTGGACCCAGACTGCCTAAAAAGGGTGCAGCATGGGCCACCTCAAAAAGAGGCCGTGCAGGTCCTGTTTAAACCTATAGATACATGCTTGAACAGTAAAGCAGTTTTTGTGAGTAGCTCAACTAGGTAGTTGAGAAGACAACCTCAAAAGAAGGGTTGGATTATTATATTCTAGATTACTCGAAAGCATAATATAAAATAGTTTGATTAAAGAGAATTGAGACATTTGTCAACTAAAACTCCACATTCGTGTTCATTTAGCACCAAAATTTAGATATATCTATCGGTTACAATAATAGACAGCCTCCAGTCTACAAGTAGCCACAATCCATCATTCAGTTACAAGGTCCCGACTCCGTAATGGAAAAAGTGGACTTGGCAAACGACGCTAGTATAATCACTGCCTATGTGAACAATGGATTATGGAGTGGGCTGAGATGACAAATCAGCAGGATGGAGAAACTGGATTCTAATGGCAAATACCAAATTGTCCAACGATATATAAAGTACTTGTAAGTGGCCATTTTATTCCGACACAGGAAGAGAACGTGGGGAAAGCTTTGTAAACTTCTCCAATATTGTGATATCCAATAATTTCTGTAATTACTTGTGTCTCGGACTGTTTTGCTTAAAAATTGCTCTTCTTATTGTGATTAGGGCTTAAACCTTAGCGGAAATAAGGAACTGTTAAGTTGATTTTTACCACAGAAGAACTATAGGTGAAAGAAAAATGAATGCAAGCATATATAGAGCATAGAATCAATAAATAGACAAACCTGTTGTTCCTAGCAATAGCCAGTGATGACACCACCTCTGCAGAAAGAACATAGATAGGACCATAAGCATGTAAGAAGTATTCATTTCCGATTAGATGTCCAGATTTCTCATACCTGAAATTTTTTTTGTGTGATGACTTTAGGTAAATTGTAGTCAAGATAATCCACAATTTTTATGTCCAGTACTAGTAGAGAGCTAGTCACAGGAATGCAAACTTGCAGAAATATTTACCACTTCATTTTTGGGTCAGTAATTACTGGTCCTTTCTTCATACAGCCAATGTATGTCCTTGGTAAGAGTTGCTAGTCGATCTGAAATAACAATATGTTAGCATTGAACCACAAAGACACCAAATTCCAGGCAAAGGATAAAGTGTAGAAATATTTCACCAGGGCGCAAATAAATGTCATCATCAGCTTTAACATAATAATCTGCTTCAAACAGTTTAAAGGCAGCTTTAAAAAATGCCAACCTGCATTTAAGAAATTAGTGTCATTACATAAGCGCCAGCAATCCAAATATCAATTAACCGAAAAATAAAAAAATTAAAAATAAAT
>CAIGRP010026087.1:0-13916 GCA_903798385.1 Fraxinus cuspidata | reverse complement strand
TATACATATTGGATCGTATCTTATGTAAATAGTGGATTTAAGAGTTAGAAAACCACTTTATATGAGATTAATAAGTGTCTTTAGTCTATTGTCGAGTCTGTGACTTGATACAAAATAGATATATAGAAATAATGAAGTTGGTGTTGAGGTTTATATGATTGGTACATGCAACATACTGTTACAAAGTGAAAATACTGACCTCCTATATGATATTAAGTTAGTATCAAAGATTCCACTAAACTTAATCTGAGTTGATGTTCTTCTAAGAATGATCTCCAACTTGAACTTATACGTGATAGTATTATTCGTATCACAATAGTGATGTTTAATTATGACTCTTGATATTTGTGCAATAATTTGAGGTTTTGAGTTGAGAAAACTATTTAAAGCTGTAAGTGCTAAACTTTCGTAGAGTATATCCATTAGAAATTTTTTGCATGCTATGATTAAAAGAAATAGAGATAGAAACTCATTTTTCATTACATTTATAGATGGATTTACGCATTTTAGTTGTGTTTCTTATTTTTATAAGTTGAAGATGTTGCATTAATTTAAACTTTACTGAAGTGGAGTAGAAAATAAAATTGTGAAAATGAAGACTTTGAGAACTGTTTGAAAGTGTGAATTTCTATTATTAGAGATCAATAATCAATGTAATGAAAGAGAAACTCTTATTAGATTGACTGTTCCTTGATCACCAATAATTATATGGTCTACTGGGAAGAAATAATGGAATATTATTGAATGTGATGAGATTTAAGATAATGCAATCCAATCTATGTATTTTATTTTGGAAAGAGTATTAGTTAACTACAATGTGTCACTTAATGGAATTCTCTCAATGTTAGTACCTTAAGAATATATATAAGTTTTGGACGTGTAGATAACAAATATGGGTTGTCTTAGAGTCATAATCGACTATGTAAGTTCTTGATAATGAGTTTGTGAATATAAGCCTATTAAAAACGAGATGTATATTTACGAGATACACATGACACTCCAAATGGTACTTGTTCATAAGTGAAATTTTGGGTGGATATCGAGTCACAAGATGTGATATTTGACATTTTTCCTAATAAGAGAGAAACTTTGGAGAATATTATTAAAATTAATGTTGTGTATTAGTGAATTAGTTTTGACTACAAAGTGAATTTTATTAAGCTTCCGATTCAAGTGAGAGTAATCTGTCGAATGGGAATAATCTATTTTCTATAATTCAATCCCTTACTTATATGAATACAAAAAGGAATATTGAGAAAATGATGGAAGTATATATATGGAGTACCAACTTAATTTGAGAAGTAGTAAAAGTTCTAATTTGACATTATTTTTATTGAGAACATTTAGGTTCCTAAAGCTAAGTAAACAGTTAATGAGTTTATGATAAATAAAGCTCCTTTTTTTTTTAGAGAAATGTTATATTCAATATGAATATATTGAGTTAGACAAAAAAAAATTCTTAGCGGTGAAATTCACTTCTATACACTGATACTAGCTATGATAGTATGTTTAAATAGATTTACAAACTTTATGTTCATTCTCAATTGAGAATTGATTGAAGAGATCTACATCAATCGATTTATAGGTTTCATGTTGAAGGCTTTTTTTTAGTATTATGGTAACTTCTTAGTTAAACTTGTAGCCTAATAATCTTGACATTTATTGATTGAAGATATCTACATAAATCGACTTTTATGTTTCATATTAAAAGTTTCTATAGTATTGTGGTAACTTTATAGTTACACTTGTAGCATAATGTAGTCATCTTGACAGTAATATTTTTGTTTTAATAGGGTTTAAATCTCATACAGATTTTCATCATGTGGATGAAGATCACTGAATTTATGTAAAAGTCTGATGGTAAGTTGTAATTCTAATTTTGATTTTATTGACACTATATTGACTAAATATGAGAAACAGAGCATTGAAACCATTTTGAAATAGTTGTCCTTCATCTTTGAGATGGATATGAGTTTTGCAAATTGTATATTTTGTGTTTAAAAGATTATTCTAATCTATTGTCTCTATCACAAGAGTTGTATACAATAAAAAATCTAAAATATTTATAATTGTAAAATTGTCAACCTGTTGATACTCCTATATCGGAATGTGACTATATGAGTATTCATATATGTCCAAGGACTCCATAAGTGTACAAAGAAATATGTAGAGAACCATACTAGTATGGTTAGGAGTTAAAAGTATGATATGATGTATAATTGTCCTAATATTTGTCATGCAATGGATCTAGTCAGTATGTATCAACATTATCCTTAGAAAGAATATTATGGTGCCTGAAAGGCGCAGTCAATTATTCTGTTTGTTGTCGAAGGAATAACTTGTAATTGGAATATATATGCAAATGTCGACTAAGAATGAGAGTTAATCGAGCACAAATAGTTATTAAACTTGTGCAATATTGCTAATAGGGTAGCAAGAAGCATATCTTATAGTATATATCTTGGCAGTTGAAAACATTATTTGGTATAGATGTATTGTGCATCTAATGATACCAATTGAGAATATGAGATCCATGATATTTACACAATTATCTCATGTGTTGAGGATCTCAAGTATCATGATGGAACAAAATACTTGATGGTATTTCTGTGAGAGACATTAGCAAATAAAGTGTATTTACGATATATCTATGTAAATGATGATATGTAATCATCATACTCTGAAAATATCGAGAGATATACTTGTTGGTAATGTCATATCTCTAGAATTGAATAGAATATAATACTTAGTGTATCAAAAAACTCTTGAGTGGGTTTTGTGTACCCATAGATGAACAATTTTGAGTTTATATGTAATCTATTATTAGGATTACGAGATAATAATATGCATACATGTATAAAGTATGTTGAACAAGTTGAGATTGGTTCACTTACACAAACAATCGTCTCAGACACTTTGGGATGCGATGAAATGAGATGAGACAAAGGTATCATGTTATGTACATAATCTGGTCACCTTAATAAGATATCAAGATGAGATTACAATAAGTATACTAAATGGATTTTGTTATCCATTAAACCTGTTTAGTCAAGTTCTCGATTTGAGATGCCTGAAGAAATGAATATAAGGAGAACTCAAGTTAAGTATCAAGGAATACATGAATTAGGATCTGTACGGTGTTATTAGTTTATAAAGAATATGACATACACCCTAAAAATGGGAAAAAAAAAAAAGCATAGCATGTGTTTCATATCACGTGTATTTTTACTACCAATATTAGGTAAATGAGTGAATGAATCATTGCTTCCTCATTGTATGAGACCTTTAGGTTTATATGACCTCATATATATATCCTTATGACTTTTGACTATTTCTTGAGATTTTATTTCAATGTTGCTACTTTATTATGTTACCATGACCATGATTGATTCGATTTGATAGGACATGTCTAGGAAAGAAGCTTATTTAAAATTGAAGGATTTAAATAGGAAAGAAGAACTATTTTGACCAATATATAAATTTGTATACACCGGCCGGACAATTGTGTTTAACCATTTAGGGTGTAGAACACAATTGTGAGTATAATGATACAATGTGGGGGTTCAAGTATGTTATATAAATATTCAAATGATCGAAAATACCTAAACTAATGTTGGAAAATGAGTTTGGGATATAGCAAGATGTAATATTCCTCTAATAGAGCTACTATATATCGCTAACAGGTTTATAGTACCATGGGCTCTAATAAGTACTCACTGGTCGCACAATCTATTTATCGTATAAATTTTTGTGAGGTTGACCTTTAGAAGGATCTAACGTATGATATTCATTATCACTTATGGTTCAAGTTAAACCCATCATATGCGAGTGGAAGATGTTGAAAATATGGGTCATGGAATGCCCATGTGGGATGACCCGACCCACAAGTTATTAAAAAGGTTGGACATAATGCTTGAACTTGAAATTCAAACCTATAACTCCTTATAACCATATTTAACTCCCATAAAACCTCCATTGGTAATGGGACAGTGCTGTCCGGAATCAATCCATATTATTCATCAATGAACTCTGGAGAAAACAAAATCCACTTGTCTCACACCCAAGTATAATGTGGTACGTTCCACGCCAAGAGTGTTGATGTCGACGTTAAAGTTTGTGTAAAAATCTTGAACTAAGGTAGCAAAGATCACATACGGCTTCATTATCACTTGCCCCACCCGACTCTACATATAAGATGTTCTAACTCAAATCTTTCAAAATCCTCAAGTATGACTTGCCTCTCCTACTAAACCTTTTTCTTGGACATGATGTTATCAAACATGGCTTTATACTCCAAAGTAACAATCAACCTTATACCTCCACCATCGACACATGTTCGATGTGGTTAGCTTTTTTTTTCTTTCCCTTAGAGATCAGTTATTCTTCCTTTTTGGTGTCATTCATGTTAAACAAGAAGAAAAACAATCAATAGTCTAAAGTGTGCAATGAATGGACCCTAAATAATCTACATATAGCACAGTAGATAGGGATAACAGGGGCTGGACGTAGGGGCCATTCAGCTAAAATACGAGGGAAAGCCGGATGTGAATGCGGAAGAACGCATCTGGATGCAGGGGACTCGAGCTATGAATTGCATCCCCTAAATTTTCATTCAAAACCCATTGCAATGTGAAAATCACCTATTAATGTTAATCTATGTAAAAACAATGTGTTGTGTGAATTGGTACACTAATTCAACCAACAACTTCACCTATGCATTTCGTCAAACACCTAGTAAGCATATACCCTGAATGTGGTCCAAAATATTAACCTAAAAGTGTTTAAACCACAAAATCTCATATAAACACAAAATTGAAAAACTGCCTAAACCCAATCTCCATTATCTTTGAAAAATTATACCATGAGTGAAGAAATCAAGTAACCAATGAAAAATATTGAATGTTACCAAAGTGAGCCAAGTTATCATGATTATCTTGAAATTAAATGGAAGGAGGTATGAGATCCTTGTTGAAATTTGTTATGATGTGCTAAAACTTGAAAACCCAAGTGAAAAATATGAGGTTTGTAATGAAATTTGTGTAAAGTTAGCATTTTTGGAGAGAAAATGGGGATAGGGCTCGAAAGTTTTGCTTATGATATGTGTGGAGTGTATGTATATGTTGTCAAGTTGATGGTTAAAAACCCTCAACCTGTCAATCAAGGCGCGTACATGGCTATCGGTCAGGCATGTGCATAGAGAAGAGATAATAGCCTCAGGTGAGGCCATTCACCACCCTCGTGCGCTTGGTATGATTGCCCATGCGCGCACGTGGGATATCAGCAGGGGGTTATTTTTCGCTGCTGCTAAAATATGACCTTTTGGACCCTCTTAACTATCCTAAATCTCGATTTTTGTGCCAAAAGTGTTTAACATGTATAGAATGGATATATAACATGAATTTTTTTTTAACTCAATCTTACCGTCGAAAAACATGTTTTTGATCTAATGTAGCTTTTAAAACCCCGTTTTCTATCTCTAAACACACAATTCTACTTAGAATTACCTAAGTGTGATTTTAAGACCCCAAATGCATGCAAAAAATATTTGAACTTATGTGAACACATGTATGACTCTTACTACCTGAGTGATGGATGATGATGCCTAACTATCCTAGTACACAAAACATGAGAAATCCTACTCAATTGCATAAAGCAAAATAAGTATAAGGGTAGAGAATTTGGTTGCCTTCTAATGAGCACTTGTTTATAGTTTAAAGCTCAATTTTGATGCTTAGGCTATTCTGCACTATCAAGTACTACGACTGTCTTCTTATTGGAGTAATCACCTTCCCAATATGTTTTCAAAAGTTGCCCATTGACTTGAACTATGCAGATGATCTTGAGACACCATATCCACTGTACCGTGTAGATATCCAGCTACAACGATTAATGGACCCTACCATCTTGACCTCAAGTTGCTTGGAAAAAGTTTGATGAGAGAATTGAACGTGAGAACTTGTTGACCAACCTCAAACTCTTTTTCTTTGATGTGCTTGTCTTGGTCTTTTCTGTATATAGCTTGGCATTCTTATTTACCCATAACCCGAATTCATCGAGGCCAATAAGTTGAAGGAATATATTCTTTTCAGTTGACTTCATATCAAAATTTCGCATGTGTATAGTCCAATATGCTTTATTCTCAAGCTCAACTAGCAAGTGACATGCCTTGCCAAAAACCAACCGATGTAGGAACATGCCAATATGAGTCTTGAAAGCTGTTCTGTGCACTCAAAGTGCATTATGTAGGTTTTTTACCAATTAATGGACACATCCGTCTACTGTTGCTTCAAGAATTCTTTTCAACTCATATTGGAAATTTCTACCTACCCACTAGTCTGACGATGATAGAAAGTCAAGACACGATGCTTAACTCCATACTTAGCCAACAACGTTTAAAATCGGCGATTGCAAAAATGCTTCCCTCCATCACTAATAATTGTCCGAATGGTCCCTTACCTTGAGAATATGTTCTTTCTTATGAGTTGAGTTATAAATCATCCATCAATAGTTGGCAAAGCTACTGCCTCAACTCATTTTTACACATAATCTACTACTACCAAAATATACTGCTGACCATATATAAAGAGAGAAAGAGTTCCATAAAGTCAATACCACAAACATCGAATAATTCTAATTCTAAAACACTGTTCAAAGGCTTCTCATTCATCCTTGAGATATTTCCTATCCTCTGGCATTTATCACATGTCTTTGCCAGAGCATATGCATCCGTAGGCTAATAAAAACTTGTTATAGAACTTTTGCTATTGTTTTGGTTGATACAAAATAACCTTCATATAGAGAAGAATGATATTGCTCTTCTTCTAATACACATCGACGAATTATCTGATCTGAAACCTATCTATAGAAAAACGTATCATCCCCAAAGTAGTGCTTGAGGTCACTGAAGAATTTATTATTCTCATGACTGGAATGTTTTGGTGGAATGATAGAGCCGACCAAGTAATTCACATAATCTGCATACCATGGTATTGTCCCAATTTGAAAAAACATCACATTTGAGAATACCTCATTGATCTCATTTTCACATCTGATTTTTGTAATTTTTGGCGAGATATACAACTACATTCTTACTCTTATTTTTATCTCAGATCTCTATATTAAACTCCTGCAATAGACGTATCCATTAGATGAGTGTCGGCTTTGGATCCTTCTTGTTTATCAAGTATTTCAATGTTGTGTGATCTATGTGCACAATCACCTTTGACCCAATAAAGTTTGATATGAATTTATCAAAAGTAAACACCACTACCAAAAGCTCTTTCTTTGTAGTAGCGTAGTTCAACTAAGCCTAAACAAGAGTCTTGATGACGAAATGAATCACCTGTGTGGTCTTGTCCTTGCACCCCAACTGTATAGTCACTAGGATCAGACATCAGATCAAGCAAAAATTCCCAGTCAAGAGCAACCAATATTGGTACTAAAATTAACTTTTCTTTCAGAGTGTTAAAACCAAACAAACACTTTTTAGAAAAGTGAGAAAGAGCACCATTTTCCGACAAGTTGTAGAAGGTTCAAGGTTTTAGAGAAATCCTTAATGAAGTAATAGTAGAACCAGGCATATATCAAGAAGCTTCTGATTCCCTTTACTGAAATTGATGTAGGTAGCTTTTCAATAACTTGTATCTTTACCCTATCAACCTTAATTCCTTTAGCCGATATCAAATGTCACAACACATTTCCTTCCTGAACCCTGAAGTGAAAATTTTCTCAATTAAGCACAAGATTGGTATCCTCACAATGCTACAACACTAACCCCAAGTGATCTAGGCATTTCTTGAATGATGTACGAAAGATTGAGAAATCATCTATGAACACCTCACTGATGTGTCCCACCATGTTAAAAAAGATGGACATCATATAAGGATAAAAAGTGGTTAGGGCATTGCACAAACCCAAGGACATTTGTCTGTATGCAAAGATACATAAAGATACATGAAAATGGTCTTCTCTTGATCATCATGTGCTATTGGAATCTGATTATACTATGAATACCCATCTAGAAAATAGTAGTATAAATACCGCCAACATCTTATCAATGAAAGGAAAGAAAAAATGGCCTTTCCTAAGGCGTTGTTCAGTTTACGATAGTCAATGCAAATTGTCCAACTGTGACTGTGCGCATAGGAATGAGCTCGTTATTTTTTTTTTATCTGCTTGACTTTAAATGGCATATCGAAGATGAGTTCAAGATGATGATTGGAATTAAGTTCTTCTCCCCTAAACAGGCATATCGTAGATGAGTAGACTACTGCTTAACCTTAAATGTTGCAGTTTGTTGAACATATGGTAAATACATTAAGTTAATACTCATTCCTAAATCATATAATACTTTATATATATGTTTGTTACCAGTATTGGAAGGAATAGTAAAACTTTATGAATCTTTTAATTTCGGTGATGACTTATGTTGGAGTATCATACTTCACTCTTTTGTCAGCATGATTGTTTCATTATCCGTCAACTTCCTCTTGTTCGATAGTAAATTTTTCAAGAACTTATCATAGCTGGTTATCTGAGCTAAGGCTTCTGGAAACTATATGTTGATGTGCAACTTCTTGAACACATTCAAAAACTTCGTGAATTACTTATCAAGCTTGTGTTTCTCAGTCTCTACGAGAATAGGATCAGAGGTATATACTTTAACAGGAGCAGTTGCCTTATTATGTGGACTATCTTAAAACTCAACTTGATTTTGTTATGTGATTTTGTTAGACCGATCCATGTGCTCCTTACCTATAATGGTACCTTTTCTTTATCAGGCCATTTCATGTGTAGTAATAACTTTGACCTATTCTTTTGGATTTGTCTCTGTGTTGTTAGGTGAAGTTTCCTGAGTTCTACATAATAAATCTGATGCTATATGTTCGACTTGCTGTTCCAAATTCCTGATTGGTTTCAAAAATTAGTCTCAGTTTTCGTGATGCACTGAGTGGGCAAGTATTCTAATGAGGGCTTTCTATCTTGAGGTTGTTGTTGCTGTTGGAAACCTGATGGTCTATTCAGATAATTTCCTCCTTGTCCCTATCTTTGATTGTTGGTCCACGAAAAATTTGGATGATATCTTCACCTTGGATTGTAAGTATTAGAGTATGAGTTGTTCTGTTACCTTGAAAAGTTATGTGTGTAGCAAACTTCATCGGGCTGAATAACATGCGTAGAAGTTAAATGACAACTTGCAATAGAATGGGATAAGTTATCTAATCTCTTCCATCTATGTTGTTAGTGCGGTCACTTCATTAATAATATGCATATCTGCTGATTTCTTTAGTGTATCCCTGCCAATCAGCCACATAGATTGTTTCTTCGCTATCCTCTCATATATTTCATGGGCCTCATCTATATTGATCTTTACAAATAAACCACCAATTGAAGCATCATCTATCTTTCAATATTTTGGGTATAATCCATAGTATAGAAGATGTATACATAAGCTTAATTAGGAATGTAAAGATTAGTACACTTCCTAAGCAAATCCTTTAATTTTGCCCAAGTCTCTTTAAACATGTGGACTTCATTCTAGATTTGATGGAATCGAAATGGTAGGAAAAACTTCTTAGTGAACCTTTACACTATGTCATTCCAAGACAAGATACTTCCGATAGGTAAAGAGCGGATCTATTCTCTTACTACATCCTTCAAGGTGTAAGGGAATAAACAAACTTGAAAGGCATTTGTTGACATCCTTTCGTGATTGATAACTTCACACAACATTAGAAAAGCTTGTATGTGTTCATGCAGATTTTTTGTAGCTTTCCCAAAGAACTTGATGCCCTGATGATTCTAGAAAAGGTTGATGAAATATGGTCGGATGTGGATGTTAGCCTGTCTAAATGGAAGATACACAATAGCATGTTGTATGGGTGTAGGCACTGGATTCAAATAATCTTTAACTAATATAGGGGCTTCGTTGGTGATAACCATTTGCTGTACTAGTTACTGCGGTTGAAGTGGATCATGGATTTGGTTCTAATTTAGATTTTGATTCTCATCATTATTTTCATTTTTCTCTATTTTCTCCTATGCTGTTTGAATGTTCTTTTTATTTCGAGATCTAATCGAGCAAGCTCGATCTCGTCAGAATCTTGCATAAACAGGTGATTGCTTGAAAAGAACAAAACACAAAAGAATTAGGTCACATGATTATAGCCTAAAAACAAAGAAAATAATTGAATCTAATATAAACTAATAAACTAAAATTTAAAAAAATTATTCCTCGACAATAGTGTTAAAAACTTGTTCGAGATAATCTCGTAAGTGTACTGGTTTCTTTGTAAAAGCTTTTGTTTTTATTGAATATTGAGATGAATGTATTGGATTTCAAAATCCACCAATTGATCTATATTTCTAATTCTCGACTTATGCAATTTAGTGTTCTTCAAGTGTTCATAACAATCTATAATCCACCCATGTTTAACCTTCTTTTCTAAGATAAAAACCTATTAAACATGACTAGATCATATTCCTAGTCGAAATTCATATTCAAAGAGATGCATTCAATAACATGATTATCACTATAGATTGTAGACGGTATAAATATTATACTAATACCTATTGCCCGTGTGTCAAAAAGCAATGTTCCAAACTATTATTGTCTAAATGGTAATAATGCATTCAAATAATGAAATAGGCATGCATATTTAATAAAAAAAAACACAATAATTAATCATAATACTTAAGTCTTGAATTGAAAATAACAATCAATAGGTTTCATTATTCATCTAATATATAAAAAGATTAGCCTAGTATTCTCATATTCAAATTAAACAAAAAGGTATGAAAAGACATCACTCGGAGTAAATAAATAGACAAAGAGCTTGAAAATTCAATTCTTTGCACTTCAATATTCAATCTAAGCTTTGCACTTGCAATTATTGTTGTAAAATCTCTTGTTTGCCTATTGCTAGTCTATTTTGATGATAAAAATAAGGTAGCCTACATTTTGGGCGCCTTTTTTATTATAAAGGATACAAAAAATCACATATCAAAACTTGTCAAATCAAGAAAAGAAAACAATTTTTTTTTCCTTCAGGGTCAAACCATGCGTGTGCATGGTAGTAGTTGGGGCGCACATATGGAGATAGAATTAAGGCTTCAATCACCATGTATGGTGGCCTCGTGTATGCCTAGCTCTCTGTAGAGCCAGGCATGTACATGGTTTGTGGTTTGGGGGCCAATTTTTCAAATTGATCCATGAACTTTTCTTCATATGCCTTTTGGTCATTCTTCATTTCTTTTTAGCTCATTTTACTCTTTTCTTGTCCAAGTGGATCCTAACATCGTCCGATCATTACTTTGAGGCCCGTGTCAACTTTTGAGTATTTGCATTTAGGTTTCCGAACTCTGTATTGCTTCACTTTTCATTCATTCACTCAATTCCATCGTTTTCATAAAGTTTTGCTTGACAAACACAATTTACATCGAATTAAGCCATAGTTTATTAAAATAACCAAAAAATATCCTAATTAGTGACCTAGATAAGTGTACAATGTATAGTTTTAATTTCGTTGTTTTCATCGACGTTTGTGCATTGGGGCGTTCGTCGCCACTGTCAATAGTAACAGCGAGTGCTGTTACTAGATCTTGTAGCAATGCACGACTCTGCTCTTCTGTCATGGTGGTGTCGATGATGTTTGACAAATGTGGCATATCATCGCTTCATCCACACATAGCAGCTCTAGCTATCGGTGTTGGAATGAATGGAATGAAGGTTTTTAGGGTTTCGAGTATATTGATTTCGAAAAGGGCTTCCTTTGCAATTTATAAAATGGGGAGCCCCTGCCTAGAATTTTGATTTGGGTTCAAGTTTCAATTTTAAAGAAATAGCATATTATGCAATTTGAGAAATTGGAAGACTTGTTTATAAATTAAAAAGAGTTTTGAATGCAAATTTGAAAAATGAGTTAAATTTGATTTTGAAAAAGGATTACCTATATTTCAATTTTGACCTAAATTAATTTTTAAAAAATTACATGTTTTTAAATTATCGTTAAAATTGAATATTAACTTAAATTTAGAATTTTGACCCTAAATTGAATTTTATTTTATTTAGGAGCTTTCTCCTAAATTAAAATATTAATTCATTTCGCCCCAAAATTTTGAAATTAAAGTTGGACTCTAATATGATATTTAATTAAAATTTAATTTTAGTTAAACAAACCTATCCTATAATATCTTGAAATTAGAGTTGGACTTTATTTTGAATTCAATAAGTAAGTCCTAGTATATTAGCTTTAATTTAGTAGTTAATTAAAATTTGATTTTAATTAAATAAGCTCGTCCTAGAGTGTTAGAATTAGAGTTGGACTCTAATTTGATATTTAATTAAAATTTAATTTTACTTAAATAAACGCTAATCAACTTGATTGATTAATTTGATTAATTAATTGTTTAATTGTTCATATCCATTTTCTAAATTAGTTTAGATGATCTTAATTACTAGAAATTTGAAAAATGTATATAATATTAGATATTATACTAATATTATATAGAAATTTATTATGTGATGAATGTGCATTTAATGAATGATTATGAGCTCGACCATGTGGATATTTTGAATGGTTATCTTTAATTCTTGTTGTTTTGGGCTTGCGAGCCATTTATTAATTTTCGGATCGCGAGCTCTTATTAATCTTGGACCGCAAGTCATTATTATTATTATGGGACTGCATATCCAATTAGTTATGCCCGTGTGCCAACTAATATAGAATACATATTACAACTGAACTAATTGAATATGTAAAAAGAGGTAGAGACCATAGACATGGAGCATTGTATGATTTAATGATAGGTCCCATAGTAAAAATCAGCAATCGTCCACACTGCTATAAATATGTTTATTTGCATGTTAGATATATGATAAAATGTATACAATATATTTATGATGAGACTTGTGCATGTTAGACCCCTCGTTAAAATATTAAATCATGTTTATAATTCGCCCTCCATCATCATTAAAGTGAAAACGAGAGTCTTTCATTGATCCCAACTTGTTAAGTACACTAAAGGCTAATTTATTAGGGATATCGTAGACATAAAAAATAAATAAAATAAAAATAATGGGTTGTGTCAATTTAAATAACTAGCCCAATTAAATTTATTGAATTAAAACCCATTAAGACCCATAAAATTTTAAAAGCTCATCCCACCATTCCAAAATCCACAATTAATCAACTATAATTATTATAATTGAACTAATTGAGGGGATACCAAAATTGGTCACGAATTTTCCATATAAATAGGACCAAATGTTCATAAGAAAGGGGGAAGAAAAAGAGGTGAAAGTGCAAAGAAAAATCACGAAATGCTGAAAAAATTCCAAAGTCGGAGGAGGAAAAGAAATCATCTCAACTTCAAGTCCGACGAACACGAAGAAGATCAAAATCTTCTTCAAATCAAGAAAACCCAAGAAAATTAAAGTCTTCTTCGAATTAAATCAAAATCAAGTTCAAGTTTCAAAGTACAAATCCAAGCTTCGAAATCCAAGCATAAAACAAGTCAAGTTTCTCGACAAATCAAATTATCAACAAGTCTCGAAACCTAGGAATCNCAACTTCAAGTCCGACGAACACGAAGAAGATCAAAATCTTCTTCAAATCAAGAAAACCCAAGAAAATTAAAGTTTTCTTCGAATTAAATCAAAATCAAGTTCAAGTTTCAAAGTACAAATCCAAGCTTCGAAATCCAAGCATAAAACAAGTCAAGTTTCTCGACAAATCAAATTATCAACAAGTCTCGAAACCTAGGAATCAAGCCACGTGGCTCCTCGTCTTCAAACATCCAGATCATTAATCAGGATTTTTACAATTTTGCAATTACAAGAAGATTCCTATTTATTTATATTTTTTTTCATAAATACAATTTGTAACGATTTCTGTATTTTTAATACGCGAAATCCG
>CAIGRP010026081.1:0-22440 GCA_903798385.1 Fraxinus cuspidata | reverse complement strand
TTGACTAAAATTTTAAGATAGCATTACACATTTTAACATATTTACATGTGTGGCCCCACAACTTTTCCAACAGTAGTAGTTGACAAAGAGCTAGCTATATGTAAAGAAAATAGAAATATGCTTCTTGTACATTCTGCCTTGACATTAAAGTTGACATTTTACTTATGTGTCGAAAATTTAGTCATTGATTGAAAAAGGTGTTGTTAAAATCAATGTAAAAAAAATAACAACAACAATAATAATAATAATAAATAAAAACGGTGAATAAAACAAAACGGAATCAATAACATTTTACGTTGATTATGCAAATCCGAAGAATTGAAACAATTAAGAAAATAAATGAAGCCATAGTTTCTCATTGAAAGTAACAAAAATTCAAAATAAATAAATAAATTTATGATATATAAGAGAGAAAAAATGCAATTGTGCTCCAGTTAACAAAAGTAAAATAAAAATTCACTACCGTTATTAGGATCTTCTATTAACATTTGCAAAACTTTCTTAGTGAGGATTCGTGCATTCAACCAATTTTTGACGAGATTTTTGTGTAAAAGGGGAAAGGGTTTCTCTTCTAGACTTTGAAATTTAAAATGAATGAAATGTTTGTGTACGAAAGATAGTGTGAGGTGTTAAGCATAATGTTTTGGCAAATTTACCTATATAAAAGTTAGATCGTTCATCTCAATTAAGGAAAAATAAATGTTAAAATTAATAGAATATGTAACAACGATAAAATGAAAATGAAACTTAAAGTTGGGGATCGAAATTTTCGATTTATAGGTTGGGATGAATTTTCTAGAAGAAGACTTTGATGGGGAGAAATTGAATTCTCGCCAATAAGATATAAACTAGAAGTTTTTTGATGGTAAGCTAAAACCACCTTCTACGTCTATTTTTGTCTTTTATTTTCATATATATAATAAATTTAAGAGGAAATTTCAAGAAATGACACTTTCACATGGTCATTTATAAAAATGTCTAAAAAAATTTCAATGTCCATTTTGCAATAATTTAGACCAAAATACCCTTGTTACCATAATTAAATTCCATACTAAAGAGAAAAAATTATACAATTAGAAATTGTGTTGCCCAATAAAATTTTGACACATAACCTACACCACTTATTTCAAAAAGTACAAATGTCAATCCAAATTAAATGCATAGGTCCCAAGTCAGTTCATTAAAAATAGGTTGGGTCGGGTTAAAATCTCACACACTCTCTCTCCACCACCTCTCTCACCACTTCATATCCCTTTTGAAACCCTATCTAATTTCACACATTTCCTTAGGGACGGCAAAAAAGCTCGTCGGCTCGGGCTTTGCTCGGAAAAAGCCCGTGCCGAGCCCCATTTGGGGCCATCGGCCCGAGCAGGGCAGGCCCGTTTCATATTAAAAAAAAAAATTTTTTTTTTTATTACATAACTTGAGCAGGCAGCAACTTGCAAGTTGCTGCTTGCTGCCTGCATTATTTATAATTAAAAAAAAAAAAATCGAGCCGGCTCGGCTCGGCCCGGCCCGCTAAGGCTCGAGTCGAAAGCTCTGGCCGAGCCTCATTTTTTCGGTCGAGCTTTTGCTCGACTCGATTCGATACCAAAAAAGCTCGATCCAAAAAAGCTCAAGCCTAGCCCGAGCTTAGTGGCTCGGCTCGTTTGTCGTAACTACGTTTCCTTCATTTCAATTGCAATTCTACGTTGTAAAATCACATAGGTTCTTCTTCATTATCGCTATCACGGGTCTTATTTCTCTTAGAGATTTCCCATGGATTTGACGGCAGCGACGGAGGATGAAAAGTATTAGAGGTTAAAATTTTTTGGTAAAATCATAAAGCTTTTGTTCTTCTTCATTGTTGCTATCATGGGGTCGATTTTTGCCTAGAGATTGGAGCTGTAGACAACGGTGACGGAGGACGCAGAGTACCGTAGGTAAAGATCTTTAATAAGTGATTTTTGTTCAGTTTTCTTCTCTTTCAATTCATTGCCTGCGTATTTGAAGGACAATGAGTATATTCTTGGTCATTATAGGTCTGAATGGCCATTAAGGCAGGTTTTGGTCAGTATTTTCACTATTCATTACGAGACTCTCAATGTTTGGACTAAGGAATTTCTCTTCTTTGCATCTTTTCTTGCTTATTTCCCTAAAGATTGTTGCTTTTATTAGCTTGGTGATTATTGCCTGCCAAGATTGGAACTTGGTTGCGATTCTTGAGTGTTATTGAGTTCTTTTTTATTTTTAATGCATATTGGGTTGTTTCATGCTTCTATTATATTTGATAATAGAGTTTATTATGGATTGAGGTTAGTACAAAAACTGCATGAACTAGAGCTTGAGGTTGACTGAAAAACAGTCATAGGCTTAAAATGTCCTAGGTGATTGGAATACTACTGGTGATGTGAGGATTAAAGATTGGTCTAAAATTCATATTTAACTACGACAGAGCTTTGGAGCCTGGAGGATATTTCTGAATATAGGATTAGGGGAGGGGATAAGCTTACATATTTCTGGTCCAACTCTATTTTCACCTCATATCGTATTTAGCTCGTCTTTTTTATTTTTAGTAGACGTAGTTATGTACTCTACTTCCATCCCTAGAAACTGTTTCCTGAAAATCAGACGAGACACATCATTCCTGAGACTATAATTTCCTCTACTATATTTTCAAGGATTAGATAGACATGAGCTCCGGAACTCTAGGTAGGGTTGGCAAAATTTGGTTTAGAAGAAAAAACACAAGGCAAGTTGGTGGTTTTGAATTGAGTTTTTGATATCATTATAGATATATAGGTAGCCAAAAAATTTCAAAAGTCATTGAAGATTACACAAGTCTTGGGTAATCTCACTCTTCCTATTTCTTTTCTACCCTATTTACCCTTTTTTTGCATTCTTTTTTCTTAGTTGAACCTAATAGCTTGTCATTTGTAACTCAACCCATATTCTTCTTTTCAAAACTATTGTGGCTACATGCCTTCAGCATGCCTGGTCAAGGAAAAAAAATTTTGTTCATTATGTCAGGTGCTGGTAAGGTTTCAAGCGTTTTTGAAGTGTTATCTCAGTGTTCAACACGTGCCCTCATCTTTGGAGTGTGTTAATGCCCCTCTAGGTGCACTCTAGCTTGAAATAGCGTTTGTGCTTCCTCGTTTTGATGGGATTTCGTTGTATACGTTGGAATTTTTCTATGCCAGTTCACAGACTCTTCCTTGATTATTCCTAATTGTTATTTTTGGACAACAAATTGTCTATTAATCTTTCACCATTTCTTGAAATTTGTACAAGAATCAACTATACCAATGTATTTAATCGGTGATTTTGCACTTGCGCTATTTTAATGCTTTCTATATACGAGGCAATGTCTCATGAGTCTATCATTTTTCCCACAACTTCGTCAAAGAGATGGAAATTAAAATCATTCATGTACTATTAATAAAACAAAAATTTATTTCTTAGGTTGTTTTAAATCATAGTCAAAGTGTTCTTTTGAACTTCACTTTCTTTCCTGGCGGTTAAGATTCTTGAGAACCCTATGAACTGAAACTCTTTATTAAAATGCATATAATATCCACGGACTACTGGAAAAAATAATATAACAAATGTAGCTTCTTATAGTTTTCATGCACTTCCTGCAATCCATTTCAACCAGGACGCAATATTAGGAGCATCCAACAGATTTGATCAAGATGCAATAATTAATGGAATTGTGTGTATGGAAATGAAAATGAAAGGCTCCAGAAATACGCTCCAATAGCTAATCTTTTTTTATTTTTAATATTTTGTTGCCTATTAAGATGTTGATTTATGGTTTAGCCCAATCTCTACATTTTACAGTTTGTGCAACAACTATTTCAAGAATACCACGTTATTTGACATCATGGTTTTGTGTTTTGCTTTAGCCCTTTTTTTTTTTCGTGAAATTTTCCTTCTTTTAGAGAATGTGTGATTGAAAGTGGGTTTGAAGAATGTGATTTTGGAAAAAATAAAAATCAAACAAGGGGTTAATTTATTGTGTTTATCTGTCAATTTACCGAAGGGGTCACGATAGATTGACATTATTTCTTCCTTCTTTTGAGTTTCTTTCCATGTTGTAGAAGTCATATGAATTATAGAACATGGATATGTTATTGTTTAGGACCCTATATAAATAGAAGATACTGTTTTTGAGTTGAAAGATATGTGGTTTTAAAATTTATTGCTTTCTGCCTTGGATGTTCTGCTAGTGGTGGTGTTGTGACTATTTGTTTTTTTGTCCAAGTGATTAGGCCTTCATTTGAATCCTTATGTCTTTCAATTTGCAAGCATTTGATAGGGTTCTTCCTCTTCATCTCTCTAACTATTTACACTACTTTGAAGGTTCCACGGGTTGTGGACCTTCCAACCCTGTAACATTTCCCTGATGTCCTGAGGAAAGCCGATTTTCAAAAATTGCATACAAGACTTATTGCGTGTCTTCCATCCTTGCCACAGATGCCTGATTTGTTTGTTTTTTAAAATTCAAGTGCAGCATTTCTAATACAATTTTTAGGTTATTTATTATGCCCTATGTTAATAGACTTCTCTCTTGTAGGCGTGTTTCTAAGTTAGAGTTCTCATGCTTATTTTGCACATCACTTGATAACTCTGCTTCTACTGAATAAATTGTCAAATTTGGTTTTATCTTTGTGTGTGTAGATGACTTCCTCACACCGATATAAAATTTTAGAGGAAGAACGCGTTCTGGCCCAAATTTCACAAGTTAGCAACACCAAGTAAATAACAGTTGTCCTCAACAAATGTGATGAACAACAAAAGAATATGTTTGAAGAATGTTGTATAGGACGTGTTGCAAAGTTGCCGGAGCCCAAACTATCTGCCCAATTAATTCATAAAATGGTAAATAGATCTGTGATTTGCCCAAAACATTTCGAGGCTTGGTTCAAGGTAAATTGTCACCGTCGAGTGAGTGCTCATCCAATCTCATTTTCTGATTTGGGAAATGAATGTGAGCTAAGCAACCCAGAGTTGGTGATCGTATTTCCCATAGTGAGATCATCCCGATTGAAATCCCACCAGATAAACACCATCTTTTGTTTGGCATTCAATATGTCGACGAGTTGGTTGACAATGTTGGACCGGGTTTGGATTTCATCACGGATGTCATCAAGATAAGTTCCGACAACACTGATGTTAGTGATCTTCTTTGTCTGTTGTTAAGGACATGTAAATGTCCTCAACTATATCGTTATTTTAAAGAAACTCATTGTTATTGTCATTATTTATGCTGACGAAGTGGTGAAGTCAACGTAGTTTGATAGTGTACGAACTCCTCAATATGATTTATCTTTGGCATTGTTTCAAATTTCAGTACGTGACTATGTAACGTAATTGATATTGTAGTACTAAATTTATGCTTTTTAATCTTAATTGAATGACTACTAATTGTTGTAATGAACTATGAGAATAACCTATAAATGTAAAATTATATTATTCATGAATGACGTGTTAACATGAATACAGAAAACATTCAAGTGCCCGGGTCAGTTAATGGTCTGGGATTCTTACATGTTTGCCTGTTGTGTCCGTAACCACTGCACCATCCACATTTTCGCGTGCTCGTCAACATTTCATGTCTTGGTTGTTTTCGTTGGGTAGGAGGTCATCCTGGTGGTCTGTGTCTATTTGGGGGTGAAATATGGATAGAACGAATCATGTGAGGAACAACCCAATCGAACTCAATTCCAGTTGGATGAATAACTTCGTTGTATGCGGTTTGCTAGAACTCAGTGGTGTAGTACATGGAACATAAGTCATAAAGTGATTTCTCATTTGCGCAAGCTGCTCGGGATGCATGTGCACACGGTATCTACCGCATTTGGAACTCTCGACAGGAACACGTGTTGCCTATGAGGTCGACATTACACATGTTCGTGCCTACACTAACCTCTAACACGAGTTCATCCAAGTGACGTACTCGTAATGTTGCACCAATGTCAAACAATTTTCTCAATTATCCCTCCATCTTCGGCGTCAAAGTACTCTGACATTTGGTGGATGTGGTTCTCCTCTTGAAAAACTACTGTTGTATCAAAGACCTAATGTTGTAGACCAATGAGGTTATTAGGAAACTTCGTTGTTGTTAGAGGACTGAATAAAGGACTCTGCACTGTTGTTCATCATAATGTTGTACCGGTTACCAACGAAATTTGTACGTGACCATGAAGATATACCGGCAAGTTCCAAATAAGAATCAACTGCTGGTCGGATGGTTCTAATATGTCCTATCAGTTGTTCGAATTCTGATATGCGGTATGCTAGTTCTGCACGCTTGAACAAGAACACAGCATTGCTATTTCTATACCTAGCGATAAGATTTTTCTCAATATGCCACATACAGACACCATGGTGAGAAAGCGGGTACAACTTGGATATTGCCCGCTTAATGCTCTTCTTCCGATACAACCACTAGCCTTTCTGAGTCCTCAACTGCATCTTTCAACTTCGTGAAGAACCAACTCCGTTGACAATTTCCCAAGCAATGGGATATATCTACAAGTTGGTGTCCTGCAGTACAACAACTAATAGTGTTCCCTTGTATTGGCCCTTCAAATGACTCCAGTCAACGCAAATGACCGATTTTATGTAATCTCGAAATCCACATATACTCGCCCTAAATGCTAAGAAGAAGTACAAGAGCCTGTTATTGTTGTCGAGCTCAACGTGTACAACGGTTCTGGGGTTTTCCTCTATTAACACATGGCAGTACAAAGGCAATTTATGAAAACTCTCTTCAGGTGAACCTCGAAGCCATTCAAGACCCTTCTCTTTACCCCTCCAAGCTTTGTTGTAGCTAATTCGTACGCTGAACTCATGTTCGATATCCCCAATAATACCCACAGGAACATACGGTTGGTTTGCATCATCTAATCTTCACATTATGTGTTGCCTAATTAGTGCACTAGTTGCATGCACATGTGCATTCCTTCGAACATCTTAAGAACATGTGTGCTTAGGTATGTACCTCTGAACCTTAAATATATCTATTTTTTTTATCTTCGAAGCTCGTAATAGCCAATTGTAGTTGGTATGCACGCAACATACAGTGAGAGATCAGGTATTTGACTTTTTAACTTTGAAATGAAACTTCTCAGTCGAAACCTGTAGTCGAAGCCTTGTGTGTATTTGTTTCTTACTGAAAAAGATTTGATTTTCCTCAATGTCCCGTTGAATTTCCGATTCCTTTGCATTTCCAATATATGGATTTCCTTCTACTAAGCCGACATCCATATCTAAATTCATTCGTGGCTCTTGTAGTTCGAACACACCAACTTCTTCATGCCCATACAATGCCTCATTTGTTGGTGATAAAGGATCAACTCTGAAATTCGCCTCTTGCTCTCCAACATCATATTGATCTGGAATTACATACAGGCCTGCTTGCTTGTGAATAGAAATGTACCATTGCAGATCCTCATCATCGGCTACATCAGCGAAAGGTACATTCATGTTCGGAACTTTAAATTTTAGGTTGATTTGAAATTTCATTCTATCAAGATGAAGCTTTTCGAATAATTTATTGACAAACTCTTCATATTTAATGTCACTTCAAATAACAATTGATGTTGTTCGGTTCCCAAACCACTTCCACTCGTCCTTTATGTTGACGAATTTACCACAATACATGACAACGAATCTCATAACATCTCCCATATCGGCATGTCATCAATGTAAATAAGATCAGCTAACACGAATATCTAAAACAAACATGTTACCCGTAAGAAATATGGTCAATGGTAAAAACATAAATGTTTTGTAGCCTCGTTAAGTTTGTAACATAAATCTCGATATTTGAGACAAGATTAAGAATTATAGTTGAAGTGTAGTTCTCAACATTTATAAAATGTCGAGAATGATATGTCGGCCAGACAATTTATCATTTGCATTTATCATCTCCTTCATCCTCAACAACCATTTTTGCAATGAATTTATTCCACCATTAGTGACATTTGCAATACATGACAACCATTGCAAATTCATCCATCAAAGTTATTTAAGTGGGTTATGACTCCATGTTTGAGAAAAACACAACAATAAATATGAATTTGATTTACAAATGCTCCAATAATCTTACAACAATTATCTAATAATTGTTTGACAAATCTAACCATCCATTTATATCATATATATCACAACTATTAAATACAATTTATCAATACAAAAAAAAAAAAAGAGGAGGGAGAGAGAGAGATTTCGAAGAAAATTTACCTTCTATAGAGAATTGTGAATGAGATTAAATTTTTCGATACAAAATAATATGATATTCTTTGAAGTAGAAGTATGCAAAAAAAAAAAAAATTGCCAGTTAATGATTTTTCTATTTCATCATCTTCATTTCTATCCAACAAAAAGTCTTTGGTTATTACCTAATAGATAATGAAATGTCATTTACCCATTAGGTATTACCTTGTATCATTGTAGCTTCTCATGAAAGTTACTTCTTCTCTAGAAATTTGTAACAAATTGAAAAGAAAAAAAAATTCATTTTTCATTAAGGGTATAAAAGACAATTTGATACCAAATTTGACCATTTTTGCAAGAGTTATCATAACTAAAGATTTTTCAATTGACAAGCATATAATTTGCTATTTTTTAAAATTTCCCTAAATTTAAATAATAACAAAAGTCAGAGAACTTGAGGTTCTCAAATCCCAAATACCCCTTTTACAACAGTTTAGGTGACATTGCTAAAATATTAGCATTTCCAATCATGCAATTAAACAAGAAGTTTCAGAATGATTCTATTTTCAGAAACAATTTTTGAAATATTTAATAAAATAATCGATAACCAGTTTCGCAACTCATTAATTAGTCTATTTTTCATTAGTCACTTAAAAGTGACTTAAATTTATCGACAATTTAACTTCCATGAGATGTAAATTAAAGGCCACAAAGCAGTATATGTAACTAAGATACTTTAGCAGATCAATATCATAGCACTTACGATCATCTTATTATTATTATTATTATTTTTTTTGAAAGCTAAATTTTATTTCCAAAGATAAGTAACTTTAAAAACTTATATTTAACGAAATAAGTAATTTATAAGTAAATAATTTTAAACAAGTGATGTGTTAAAAAAAAAAATTATATTCACACCATGTTTTAATTGTATTAAAAGTTCTTGTATTTTTTACTTATTGTCACACTTCCATTAAGCATATTTTTTTTCCATTGACATTCTCATCCAAATATCATGTTATTGTGTTTTAAAATAATAAAGCAAATGTTGGTTGTAATTTTGTATTTATTTATTTTTTTGCTTATTTAGAAATGAGAGACTATTAAACGGTGTTGGAAATATATTTCGGAAGTTTGTAATACAGTATAGTTTTGGGATTTTCATTCCTAGGGATTGATTATTATTATTATTATTGGGCTGTATATTATTGACCTAAATTAAAACTCCATTGGCATATGATCGTGTGCATTTTCCAAATATATGTGATTGTTCTGTGCTATTAATTTTTTTATGCCGTCTTAATAGAATTATTGGACGCTTACCATCATCAAAGACAAGATGTGTTGATTAAGGAAAGATTGAAAATTAAAGAATGTGATTAATATAGAGTTGGGGACATATATATAATAAGTAGATGTTAGAAACATTTAATGCAACTATAATATAGCGTAAACTTCTAAGAAAATATGGTGTCAATACAAAGAAAAAACATGTCCACTATAAAAATGAAATTGAGCCAATACACAAGGACTTGTTGTGCAAATGGGCAATGGTTGGCGCAGTCCCTAAATGTTGCCCCTCGTGTAATTAGTTCCTAATGTTTCATTTTTGGTGATGAGATCCATACCTATCACTTCCTTGCATAATCAATCCTTATGGACGGATTCCATATTTCCCACAATTCTGATATTTGCAACATTCCCTTGTTTGCTTGACGACACCATTTATTTGTTTGGTTCCTTCACCCTAACTTCTTCGATCTTCTCATTTTTACTGTGCTAGAGCTAAAGGATGTTATGTGGGATTAGGCCAGAGCTCTTGGCCTATAAGTGGAGCAATGGCAGGAGAGTATGTTATGAGGTAGGCCTCTTTATCGTAGTAGTGCACATAATTTAGCGGGTATTTTCTAGTTAATTAAGGAGATGACATCGCAAGTGCGCATGAGAAAAATCGATAGCTGCCAACCTCTAAACAAACACATTCATGTTTGAATAGTAGCAAAATTGTTTACATGGTACTCGTTCTGAATTGGATGGAATACATCTAGAATGATTGATTATGTAGGAAAGTGATAGATTAGGGACCTCAGTACCATAAATAAAACGTTAGAGGACAATTTGCACCGGAAGAACAACGTTGAGGACTAAATGCGCAATTACCCGCAATAGTGACGTTAGAGAGAGTTGATGGAATAGCTCACAGAAGTATTTGTATCCGTTAAACTTGGAATTCTTAACAATAATACTGAGCTACCAAGTATCAGATTTTTCTTGTCTATCGATATTATCTCTACTTCAAGGTTAGTTCTTTTAGAGTAAAGGATATGATTACCTCAACATATTTTCATTTGCAATTTGCTTTTGTCATTTTTAAACGGTGTTGGAAATATAGTTCGGAAGTTTGTAATATAGTATAGTTTTAGGATTTTCATTCCTAGGGATTGATTATTATAATAATAATTATTATTCGGCTGTATATTATTGACCTAAATTAAAACTCCATTGGATTGTGTGCATTTTTCGAATATATGTGATTGTTCTGTACTATTATTAGCATATGATTCTGGTTTTTTGTGCATAAAGATACATTCCTGTAAAGAAAAATTAGGTTCCTAATGGAGGAGATCACACAAGAAATATCGTTATTTTCTTGAAATTATTATATGTTGATCTCGAAAAGTGCGCCAACAGATGTCGGGGCCACCCTCGCCACATCAAGCAAATTCCGGTGCGTTTCAACTGGTGAGACGATGAGAAAAACAGACGTGAACACGGGAGATGCCCTACGGCGAGAGACAAAAGTGTTCGAACTCCAGCGAGTGTAACGAGAATGACCGCACTAACAACGATCACCAATCAAGATCCAATCCATTCGACGAAAGCCATCGGCTAAATAGGGATTTGTGGAAGGATAGATGACATGCCTGTTTATGAGTGTTAGATTACACGTTAAAATTCGTATCTATTGGAAATGTGCTCGAAGGGAAGATGATCGCTCTAAGCATGGGTTTGAGTGGTTCATCCATGCTAAGACTTTCTTAACTTGTCAAGGGCATCTGTTACTTTGTGAGGGCCTCATCGAAGTATCTACGCGACCCTTCATAGGGACTGGTCATCTATGAAGAGGCTTCCCCCTTTAAGTTTTTTCAATAGAAGGCATTGTTTGAGACCTTGTTTAGCATAGTTGAGAATAATTTTATCTTACATTAAACCAATAATTTTCCTAAGCATGGGGTTAAACAGCCCGCTCATGCTAAGGCTTCTCCATTGAGCTTTCTCAACGAGGTATTTATTTATTTTATATGAACTTGTACAATTTTGATTTAATTTTTCATATTGTGAACTTTGTTTCTTGATCATGGGGTTGAGCGGTTTGCCCATGTCGAGGCTTCCTTAACAACTTTTGTTGTTAAGAGCATGTGTAGCACTTGTAAGTAGGAGGTGGTCCCTATTGGGGATCCAGCTCTTCATCGAAATGCTCACGCTTCTCTGCGGAGAAACGACTTTTCCATGTAAAGGCTTCTTTCTTTCTAGGGATTTTTCCTTTATGGGAGATATTTTATTTTCAAAAACATTGAGATAAAGTTATTTTCATTGAATCATAAATTGTACAAACTTGATAGATACATCATTATTTATAATATTTGCGTAGATGTTTTACGTTCCATGGATGAGGCTGTGTCTTTCCGTCCCTATTTTCGATTTTGTAGGTTCCTAGCAGAACCTCTTCTTTGATGCGATATGGCCCCTCTCAGTTGGGACCAAAGGTTCCTGAGCCAGGTTCTTTGGAAGACAAAAACACTCTTTGGAGCACCAACTCGTTCAAACAAAACTACATCTTCTTCACTTTTGCATTATAATATCTGGTCATTTTTCGTTGGTAAACGGCCAACTTGGCCTAAGATTCATCCCTCATTTCCTCAAGGAGGTCGACCTCACATCTCCACATATCCTCATTAGATATTTCATTGAAGTAAATTCGACGAGGGGATGTTAGACCTATTTCTACAGGGCTCATAGCCTCGACCTCATAGGCAATGGAGAAAAATAGTCTCTCTGGTAGCAGTTTTGCTTATAGTTCAGATGGCCCAAAGAACTTGAGGTAGTTCGTTAACTCAGGCTCCTTTGGAGGCTTCCAACTTCCTTTTCAACATGTACTTAATCGTTTAGTTGACAGCTTCTACCTGCCCATTTGCTTGGGGATGATGTGGAGAGGAAAATTGTTTCTTGATACCCAACTTTTCACATAAATTCCTGACATTGTTATTGTCAAACTGTCAACCATTTTCTGAAACGATTGAATGGGGGATCCCAAACTAGAGATGATGTTTTTCCAAAGGAATCTAGAAATTTAGCCCCAGTTTTCTTGGCAAGTGGCTCGACCTCTACCTATTTGGTGAAGTAATCAATAGTGACAATTGCAAAGCTTAAATTTCCTCTTCCTTTGGGAAGGGGTCCAATAAGATCAATTCCCAATTTGGCAAATGGCCACGGACTAGAAACAATGCTTAACTCTTGGGAGGGTTGCCTCTAAATATTTGTGAAGCGTTGGGACTTATCACATTTCATGACAAATTGCTGCGCATCCTTCTTTAAGGTGCGCTAATAATATCCTTATTTTAACACTTTCTGTGCCAACGACCACCCTCCGTATGGTTCCCACGTACCCCTTTGATAATTTCCCATAGCACATAGTTGTCTTGTTCTCCTCCGATGCATAAGAGTAAAGGTAACGAAAACTCTCATTTATATAGCACATCGTCCTGAAGGACGAAGTGCACAGTTCGTCTTTTGAGATTCTAAGCCTCCTCTTTTTCAAAGGGTAGTGCCTGGTCCTTAAGAAATGCCATGATTGGCTTCATCAATAAGGAGGTATCTTTGACCCACATTATCACTTCACCAGTAGCCGTGGAAGGTCTGGGAAGATGTTTTATGGGCACTACATTGATCAACTTAGAATCTCTACTGCTTGCCAGTTTTGACAAGGCATCAGCATGAAAATTTATTATGTGTGAGATCTATACATGTTCGAATTTTTCAAAAGACGGAATAAATTCCATAACCAGCTTTAGATACGTAGCCATGAACTTATCTCTAGCTGAAAATTTGCCATGGACCTATCTCACTACTAGCTGGGAGTCTCTATTGATAATGAGCCTCTTCACTTGCATTTCTCTAGCCAGTCTAAGGCCAGGGAGGAAGGCCTAATATTCTGCTGCATTATTGGTTGCTTTGAAACCGAACCTCATAGCAAAAGTAAGCTTATAACCCTCAGGGCTGATAAAGACCACACCTGCACCTGATCCCGAGTCTTCTGATGACCCATCTACGAAGAGCCTCCATGTGGGAGGTTCGACAAGTTCCATCTCTTCTTCTATTTCTAGAATAGAGGTGAACTCGGCCACAAAGTCTACAAGGGCCTGTCTTTTAATGACAACCCTTGGTTTAAATATGATGTCAAATTCGCTGAGCTCTACGGCCCACTTTAGCAACTTCCCTGAAGCATCGGACTTCTGTAGCACTTGCTTAAGGGAGAAATTTGTTAATACATGAATTATGTGAGCCTGAAAATATGGTCTCAGCTTTTGAGAGGCTATCATCAAAGATAGGGCCAGCTTATCCATGTCTGGATAACAAGCCTTGACTACTAACAGTGCTTTGCTTGCATAATAAATGGGTAGCTGGTGATCGTCTCTTCTCTTATTAAAACGTACTGATAGAACATGTGGTCACCAACAAATACAACTTAAGTGGCTCGTGGGCCTTAGGCTTGGAGAGGAGAGGAGTTTGTCCCAAGTGTTTTTTCAGCTCTTGGAGGGCTTCCTCGCATTCTTCTGTCCATTGGAATTTATTTCCACCTTTAAGAACTTTGAAAAGGGCAGGCACTTGTCTGTTGCCTTTAAAACGAAGCGATTTAATGAAGCCACACGTTCGGTGAGGCTTTGCACCTCATTTTGTTTCTGTGGCGACCTCATGTCCACTAAGGCTTTGACCTTTTCAGGGTTAGCTTCAATGCCTCTTTGGTTGACCATGTAGCCAAAAAACTTTCCAGAAACGAACCCAAAGGCACGCTTTAAAGGATTGACCTTCATCTGTACCTCCTTAAAATTTGGAACGTCTCTTTAAGGTTTTCAACATGATCTCCTGCCTTTACGCTCTTCACCAACATGTCATCCATATAGACCTCCATAGTTTTTCCAATCAAGTTAGCAAACATCTTGTTGACGAGTCTTTGATATGTAGCCCCAGCATTTTCAATCCGATCGGCATGTGATCTTCATCTGCTAGGAACATTATGATCTGGTTGTATTCGGAGTATGCATCCATGAAACTAAGAAGTTCGTGCCCAACAGTTGAATCAACAAGTTGATCTATTCTAGGAAGTGGGAAGTTGTCCTTAGAACAAGCTTGGTTCTAGTTTGAGATGTCCACACAAACCCACCACTTTCTGTTGTGATTTTTGACCAAACCGGTTTGGAGACCCATTTTGGATACACTGACTCCCCGATGAATCTATTGTTGATTAGTTTCTTAACTTCGTCTTTGAGAGTTTCATATCTTTCTGGATTGAAAGCCCTTCGCTTTTACTTGAGCGACGTGACCTTTGGGTCAATGTTCAAGCGATGTCAATTGACTTTTAGGTCAATTCCAACCTTGTCCCCATGTTTCCAACAAAGACATCAAGATTCTTTAGTAAAAAGCTTTTCAGACCCTCATTAGCTTCTATAGGCAGGTTTCTTCCAACCTGCAAACATTTGGAGTGGTCATGTGGGTCTACTGGAAAGCTCTCCAGTTCTTCCATAGGTGTTGTCCGAGGCTTGCAATCAGTGACGCGGAGGTCTAGCTCCTCCAAGCTGACTGTTTCTTCAACGGCTTTCCCTTTTTCAGGGGTAGTTTGTTCCTCACAGACAACCTCTTCTTCAGAGGTGCGTATGACCCCCAAGGATGTCCCCTTATTCAGAGGCATTTCTCATTTCGATGTCTTCCCATTCTTTAGGGTTTATCCCTTGTTCAGGGACGTCCATGTTAACATCTATGGTGATGACATTGACGTTTCTTAGTTTGGCTTTTCTTAGGGAATTCATGTAACGTACCCTTGCACTTCTTTGGTCGCCTCGAACCGTTGCAATTTCATTTTTAATTGGGAACTTCATACATATATGATGGATGGGAGTGATAGCCCAAAGTTCCTTCAAGGTGAGCCTTCATGGTACTTTGTGATAAACATAGGGATTATCTACTACCAGAAATTCCATGAAGTGATGGACAGTCAAAGGTGTCGTCCCCATCTCTATTGCTAGAGTGATCTTACCCCTTGGGATGATGCTATCTCCTGTGAAGCAGTACAAAGGGAAACTTATTGGGGTCAGCTCATGGTCAGTTTTCATTTTGTCGAAAGTTACTCCAAAGATGATGTCGACGGAGCTTTCATTATCCACTAACATCCTTTTCAGGCCATTACGGGCCATGATGGCCCTCAACACTGGATAGTGCACGTCTGTTGCATCTTTTTGGGTAAAGGTGATTGACGGAATGTTTCTTTCAGTAGAGGCTCCCTTGACTTTGAAGATTGTCGTATGAAGGTCCGTTGCTTCCTTGGCATAATTCCTCTGAGAATTTCTAGATTCTCCCCCAGCGTATGGGCCTCCAAAGATTGTATTAATTTCCCTGATGGGCTCCTAGACATCGTTTGTTGGGGAGCTTTGCCTTTGTCTTTGGCCTTCTCTAGGTTTTTCTGCATCATTGTCCCTACTTTTTGGAGCATCGTTTCTGTTGGGACGCCTATGTTCGACGTTCTCAGGTTGTTGGGTTTGCCTAGGAGAAGCATCTCTTCGGGGGCACCTGCCTCTTCCTTGATTGTTGTTTTGGGGGTGTCTTGCGATGTCCCAACAGTCTTCTGTGCGGTGGTTATGGGAGTGATGGTAAGTACAATAGATGGGCGCTTCGTTCCTATCCCTAGGTTTAATGCTTTATCTCATACCTCTTCCTCTTTGAGGGTACCTTTGATAGGGTCGTCCCTGATGTATTCCAGCACCAAGGTTCACTTCCTCATAAGCCAAAGTAGTACTGCGTTGAGTGTCACAGCGGCCAGCACTTGTCCATGATTGAAAGGGGTCTAGTAATCCATATGATAGGATGTAGGACCTTTTCCCCCTTTGCATTTATGGAGGGGGGAGTCCTTGGCTGGTCCTGTTCCTATGATCTATCAATTCCTCGTTGAGGATTTTTCATCTTATCATCTGTAATAAGGCATTATAGGTGGTGGGATCCTTGTTTTGAACATCCCTCCAGAAGAGAAAATTCATGTCCAAACCTCCCCTTAGGGCAGTTAGAGCTTCTTTATCTATCGCTTGTACACGGTAAGTCTTCTCATCAGTAAAACGGGACAAGAAAATTTTCAGAGACTCGTCCTGCTGTTGTCGTATGTCTTGTAGGCGTTGGATCGGTCTTTCACCTTCCTTGCTTGTAACGAAGTGCTTTAGGAAGGTCTTCTTAAAGTCCGACCAACTTCAGATACTTCCTTCTGGTAATTTGGTGTACCAAATTTCGACGGTCCACTTAGGGTCAAGTGAAAGGCCCTACACTTCATAGCTGGTGTGGCTCTCTTTATGTTCATGTAGGTTTTGAAACTATTGATATGCTTCACGGGGTTACCTGAATCTTTGGGAATGTGAAGTGGTTCAGCATGGGGACATTCCAGACGCTTACTAACCTCTAAGGTAGGTCTTCTAGGTCATAGTTGGGAGGAAAATTAAATAGGGCCTCATGAGGTCGTTCTGAGGCGTAATTATTCGAAGTGTCAACTTTTACTTCACTTTCTTGGGGAGCTTCCATTCTGGTATGATGGTATCCTGCTATTTGGCTTTGGACTTCCTCTTCCTCGTGATACTATTATGGAGGATCCTGGAATGCATTTTTTGGGGCTACGTATGGAGAAACTGGGTATCCTCCTCGTCCCTGCATGCTCATCAACAACTCATGCATTGTCATGTTCTGATGGGTTATGTTCCTTATATTGGTAGCCATCGTGGCGACCTCTCTGGTGAGTCTAGCTGCTATCCTACCTCTGCATCTCGACCCACCTCGTCTATGCTACTGGTGAGGTCTTGGACGGGCAACTGGAATAGCTCGTGAGGGTTCCCTTTCTTCAGTGTGTTCCCTCGTCCTACGAGGTACATTTTCTTCGCTAGAGCTCATATTAGCAAACTCTTTTATAACTGAGCACTCATTTCCTCAATGATTAAATGTGCATAAGATTAACACATTTCTTCCTTAGGTTTTCCAATGGTTCTTTATTCAAGAACACTCCTTTTTTAAGGGTTAAAAGATTTCCACTAAGGTGCTTTCTTACTGGCTTTTCTCCACGGGATTCTCATGGTTAAATGTATGGCTTCCCACATACGGCACCAATTTGTTAACCCCAAAAATGAGCCAACAGATGTCGGGCCCACCATCGCCAAGTCAAGCAAATTCCAGTGCGTTTCTACAGCTAAACTTCGCCAATTTGTTGACCCCGAAAAATGAGTCAATAGATGACGGGCCCACCATCGCAACGTCAAGCAAATTCTAGCAGTTTATACCGGCGAGATGGTGAGAAAACGGACGTGAATGCGGGAGATGCCCTACAGCGAGGGACAAAAGTGTTCGAGCTCCGGCGGGTGTAACAAGGATGATCGCACTAACGATCACCAATCAAGATCTAATCCATTCGACGAAAGCCGACGGCTAAATAGGGATATGTGGAGGATAGATGACATGCGTGTTTATAAGTGTTAGATTACACATTAAAATTCATATCTATTGGAAATGTGCTTGGAAGGAAGATGATCGCTCTAATATTTGTAAGTTTCCTTTGTTTACTTCAATAATCGAGAATAATCAAGAACACAAGATTCCAACTTTCCAAAATCCAACCCTTTCTAAGTTACAAAGATAATCTATTTATACTGTCTTGGCCAACGTAATGTCCGTTTGATCAGAACCACATGGCCTCATCTCCTTAACTGAGGTTTCACATCACTATCTATTTGTACAATTAATATGGTGATAAGGGATCAATCATCCTATACTATAGAGGACACACCTGACATTTTTATTTCAAGTGTTACATCAGTCATTTCTAAAAGATACTAAAATATTTTTGCAAGGGGCAACATCAGCTTATGAGCTTCGGTTGAACTCACGACTTCGGAACCGATCCTTTGAGTAAAAGAGTTTCGACTCTTCTTCGTTTCTTTAAGCAACGTCTCGTCTTAAGTTCAATGCCTCGCTATGTGAGGCAGTGCCTCGGTGATTTGCACCACTTCCTTGTATTTTGACCACTTGGGCCTCTGTGGACTCTCTGTCTATGTGGATTGCTATGTGGCGAATTTGAATTTGAGCCTTGGCGACGAGGCATAACATTATTAGTTCTCAAGTCAAGAAATTTTCTATTTGGTTATTTAATTTATTTGGTAAGTTTTAGTATATAGATGTTAATTTCTTTGATGTTGAACCCAAGTGAAATTTCTTTCCCAATTTCCCCAATCTTATTCGCTTTTCTTTCTTTTCTTATCAAAGCTGGAGCATTTGTTGCCTAAGAGTTCGACAAATATCTAAAATCGACATTTGCTGTTTTTAATATCTGACATTTTTGAAAATTTTAATCTAAAGGTTTCACTTACTAGAACAATTCAAGTGTCTGAAAATCGTTTGCTAATGTTGAGAGATTTAACAGTCGTTTAGGACATATAGCTTCTTGCCAGCAAGCCCAAAAATCTTCAGCAAGGTGCTTGCCTAGGCTGCAGGGGCGAGGACTTATTTATTTTTGAATTGCTTTTCTTAAATATCAGAAAAGTTGTCAGGAAAAATTATAGGACAAATTATGTCAAGAAACGTGATTTTATTTCAATTGTCATCCTTGTTATCTAAACCAATCAACCCCCACCCCCCACCGTAATGTTAGTTGTCTCATACAGTACTAGTTTATGGAGAAGAAGTTAATTTGCAAATAGAACAGGATAATAATTTAGTGAAATTCAAACAGTTGTAATGAATTATCTATTTGCATGATGACGGTTATCATCATAAAAATTAACAAATGGCTGGTAGAATTTGAGAAATGTAGAGAACCTGTACATCTCTTTGTTAACAAACCTAAAACATTGTACAACATCCATTTCGGTTGCAATTTCTTTGTAGGACATTGTATTCTCAGGTTTTTCAGAAAGGTGACTCCAATTTTAGAGGAGACTGAGACAAAAATGGCCAGGTATCAGATTGGAGCTTCCACCCAAGCCTCAGAACCTTGTTTTGGAATATAGTTTTCCTGTCCAAACATGCTTCCATGAACAGTTTTCTCCTTCTGGAAAATAGGCCCTAACCATTTCCTTGCCTTTATCTAGAACAGGCACTACTAGGATCTCTGTGCCTACAAGAAATTGTTGATAGGTTAATGTATGCACGTATTCATCTTCTGGATAGTGGAGGAATAGATGGCGACAAACAGGTAGGCCCTTTTCAGAGACTTCCTGTATAGTAAACATTATTGGAGATGGTTAGGTTTCAGTTCCAATTGCGTTGAGTTAGTTTGTACCAGCAACACTGGAATTACATTCACTAGTTGGATCCTGTAAAACTTCCAAGCTTTGTATATCTTGGCAAAGCATGCGAAGTGCGATGACGTTCTGTGGTTGAACTGGCTGTTGCTAGTTGGTTTGTTTCCCTCATCGAAATGTCAGTAATTAGCAAACAATTGTGAAATCTCGTGGCACTAAAAAGAGGAGAATAATAAAATTAAAAATGCAGAGGTACTACTATGTACAATGATGATAAGATGCCAATTTATTTGTTAAGTACAATTAGATTTGAAATTGAATTCCCACTCTACCCTTTGAGCAACATGTACAATATGCACTGAAACAAGCTCCTTGCATGACGATATTAGTACATTTTACAGGCAATCTCTCGACTGACTTCACGTGTCCGGAAAACAAAGCAGAATGCATTCAGCTCCATCCACCGCAATAGTAGTCATTCGCTCCTTTGATACTTAAAAAATGGTAAGTTCACAGAACAGTATCCTCCAATATCACTATGATTCAAAGCATACCCTGAAAGTCCACTGCTGAGCAATCCTACCACTGCACTCTCATTAGCTTGCCAACTTACCATTTGATCTCCTTCCCAATTAGGGTCGCCCATTTTGGACTATTCCTGAAACCAGCCTTCATGAAGAAAACCAAGGCCTCTTCTGGATCTTCCTTCTCCTAACCCACAAGACTACTTTTCCATTCTTCTACAAATTCCCTGTTGAATTTTTTCTACTTGACAGTGTGTTCTATTTTACTTTCTAACCTAAAGATTGAAGCGAGGTGACAATGTAAGATTGACTTCAACCTGAATAAAGGCAAGTGTTAACTGGCAGGCCTTCACTAACATCAACCATCCATCCCCGGACTACATCATCCACCATTTCTTGCAAAATCTGTTTGAACCAACTTTCTGTCTGTGGATTGGTCAGATCCAGCATTCCAACATCAAAAGCTGTATTAGGAACCATATATGGGTCTCCATTTTTCTCCTTCACTAAGATGTCTAACTCATCGCCTCCTCAAGTAGATTTTTTTTGCATTAGGCTTTTCGTCCATCTGCATTAATGAGTTGGAGGACTGTCATCAGACATATTGTACCTGATATTAATTATAATTGCTAATGATGAGTTGCATACCAGAGCTGAACAACGATTGCAATATGTCATCACTTTAATACCCTGTGCACCTAGATCATTGATTAATTGTCGCCATCCTGAATACCTATTTGAATCAACTTCCCAGTTCCACCAAAGTTGTGATCCGATAACTGTCTTCCTCTGCCCTACCCAGTCCTGCATAATGGGCATAGGATGAAATTGTTTACCCATGATCCGTTAATCATTTCCAATATTCATGATCATATTTCATTCCCAACTTCAAAGTCCAAATAGAATAACAAATAACATTGTAAATAAATAGATTCTTGGTTCAAGTATATTAAAGACATCTTAATTAAATAATTCCCCTTCTGTTAACTTATATGTTATTGTTCAACCTGCAACCAAAATACCGATACTGGAGTTTCTTGAGCCAGCAGCTCCTTCCACGTATGACGAACCGGTTCAGTGCCACCTTGCAATCCCACCACAGCACCTGATATTATGCAGTCGGGAAGTTTTTGAGGTCTCCCAATGGTTTCTGTGAAGTGTTCGATAAGCTCAGTAGGTGAGTTCCCATGCAGTATTCTCCCTTCAACCAAATCTCCATGAATCTACAAGAATTTCCAATAGTTGCAAATAATGAGTGAAAATTTTGGTTCTTGAGTAAACCTTATATGAATGGAAACTCGATATACATGAAATTTGTTTTTACTTCCTCTCTTTGGGGAAAGGTGCAGTTCGAGAGATTCGTGTTCTGTTTCATAATTTCATCATTTGTACAGACTTTGAAAATTAGATTGAAGGAGTGCAGGAGTATCTTTATTCTTAGTCATACAAGGTTTTGAAATACACGCATTCTTACACCTCCAGGGATCATACCCTATTAATAGACGTACTAAGGTAGCGATCGTGGAGTTTTGGATTATGCTTATAATTCGGAATGCCAACTGTTTGATATTGAGCTCCAATCTTCAAGAAATTCGGGCTCAATCTTGAACCAATCGACACCACACCTAACAACCCACCAATCCCAAACCAACGCCCAAACCCAGTTGCTCTTGGTAGCCCACAGAGGGCTCGGTGTAAAAATGTTGTAGCCTCAAAGGTTCAGCCACAAAGGCTAGAGAAGAAGGAGAAGACAAGGCACGGTTGAGCACAAAGCAGGACCAGCAAGCACGAAGCAAAGGGACGTTGCCTCTCTCTTTTTCACACGGCTACTTCACCCTTTCACACTCATCAACACAAACGAGGCAGCCAATATAAAGTACCAAGTGTGGGCTTTTAGGTTAAGGTAATAGAGGCCCAATAGGTAACAAATAAGAGGTTATCAACCAACAAGCTGTCCAAGAGTTTTGGGTTGGGCCATGATCAGCACTAATTTAATTAGGCTGCTTCGAATGACCTCAATAGATTGTAGAAATGGTTTGTCAATTGTGGTGTCGATATTTCATTCACTCATCGGTCGAGGCATACGAAGTATAATCCAAAAAAAACGGTTTAACATCATTACCCGGGATTTATTGGGTACCAAAACCTAACAAATCTACAAGCAACCAAAACACACA
>CAIGRP010026071.1:0-10455 GCA_903798385.1 Fraxinus cuspidata | reverse complement strand
GGGATCAGTGGTTCCATCGTACTCTTTCACACGAGGGTACTTAAATCGAGCTGGTAGGGGGTATGATAACACTTCCGGGGTGAAAGGCGTATTAGGGATGAATCCCGATGCTACTTGGGACTTTTGAAGCATTCCAGCCGCGATTCCCTCTTGGATGATTCGTGTAAGATCTGCAGAGTCCATAGTGACTGATCTAGAACCCAAGGGTATGTGCAGTACTTTCGAGATTCCAGCACCACCGTGGCTAGGACCTGGTGCCCGATCCTTAGCTATAAGACCATTTTACGGGGATGGTGCTGGGGTGTACTTCTCTGTTGTAGTAGCTGAGTTAACGCAGCTACTCGTTGGCGAAGTTCCTCGAATGCTCCTGAAGCGATTGTCGCTGGTGGATGTGGTGGTTCTCTTGACGATACCTCTTGGGGAACATGAAGGTCTCCGATAGGGGGTCGTTAGGAGCGAACGAGCTTGCGGGANGAGAGAGAGAGAGAGAGAGAGAGAGCGCCAAAATCTTCGAACAAACCTTTTCAAGAAATGGATTGATGTTCCTTTCATCTTTCTTAAACTAAACTTGTTACTATTTACTATATTTCTTAAAAATTACTGCATTCATTGAATCCTTAAAAATAAAATAATTTGTGATGCTACCAAAAATCGTACCTGATGATTTCCGAGCTTGACGACTGAGAATGAGCACGAACTAGATCTTCCAGTACCTGAAACAAAGGCGTCGAGGTGTGTCCTCGTTGCCCTTCCGATGCTTAAGTTAGAAAGGGAATTTGAGAAAATAAAATGTATGTTGGTGTGTTAATGAGAAAACGTACCTTAATAATGAGGCCAAGTTATGTATTTGTAGAAGTTGGAGGTGGAATCCTGGAAGGACTGAACTTCCCTTAGTTAGTTTAAAGTGGTTGTGCTAGGATTGCAAAATTAGATCTAGGGTAGGATTTGTAATGAACTAGGAGTTTGTGTTCGAATAGGACAAATATTCATGGGGGTCGTACGCCAAAGACGAGAAGAATAAGCGAGTTAGGGCTCAAGGTGGACCTATTGTTTGGGTTAACCTTGAGCTCGAACTCAAAATTGGAAACGGCCCAAAATGGAGGGCCCAAGCTCGGGCCTACAAGGTCGAGTTCGAGCCCCAAGGTGATCAATGTTATTTATTATCATGATAATAAATTATTGGTGATATGATAGTTTATGTGAAACAATGGAATTGAACAATTCAATTTATACGAGAAAGGAGGGAGGAGAGAAATACCTCCATAAAATAATAATGTTGGGACCGAGAAAATTTATTATTTTAGAGGGATTACAAATTTATCGGTAAATGAATAATTTATTAATTTATCAATAAAAAAATATTTATTAATTTATATAGTATTTTATATTTTTATAACTTGAATTATATTTTACCTTAATACATGTAGGAAATAAATAAATATATATATATATATATATTGAATATGGTGAAAGTCAAAATTTAATATGTAAGCACCAAAAAGGCGCATGCTTACATACATTAAAGAGAAAACATTAATGTACGTACATTGGCTTCAAAATTTAATAGCCTAAATGATAATCGTTCACATTATTTCATGTACGTATGGAACATAATTTCTTCAATCAGTAGTTTTAACTTAAGATCCTTAATCGTTCCAAATTTCATAATCAAAAGCTCTTTTTTTACTATGAAAACATATTCGTTATCAACTTAACTGAATAAATGTAGATCATAATTTCTTACTATTTAAAAATGATGAAAACTCTATTGATTATTCACAACATTCATGTGATTCTTAACTATTCGAACGATGCTATATTAGCGACTCTCGACAAAGCAATATCCAATAACCGTCCTCGTATAAGGTACTATAATGATTTCAAGTTGAAGGACCAATTCCACCGAACATTAGAGATTAACCACTAACGCTCAAATAATTATCCATGTGGAATCTCTCCGAAGTCTCCAATGTTATGTTCTTACAACAAAACATCCACATATCCATTTAAATGTCATAACATTTTTAGTTTGTGAAATCAGTTACTCACTTCATAACTGAAAAATTTCACACGTGCTCGTCTAATCGTAATAAAGATAATTGTATCTCATAATTACTTACGATCACGAATATTTTAAGATTAGCCATATGTAATTTATTTCTCATTATCACAACTTCTTACAAGTTACTAAAACATGAATATACGGACTCTATTATTATAATTTGTTGGAATAGTAATTTAATTAATTAATAGATATGCCATAAATAAAATATATTAGACATATTAAAAGTGTTTACATCCAAAATCAATTGGATTTAAGGTCAGATATGAATATCACTCTTCCGTATATTGAATGTATGCGAATGTTCATCGACATGTATGCATATCTGTAGTGATCCAATTTGCTGGCATTCTAATTTTGGTAGCATGCAGCAACAACTTTACATTTCTACATTATTTTAGCATTCTCGATTTTTTTGAATTTCGTTCCTTTGATCCATGATTCCCACCAAAAGAGTGGTTATATCTAATTCAATGTACAATGACATTTGACATGAGTAGCAACTTGGTAGCTGTTGCAGTTTATTTCCCTTTGTCTCTCAATCACTGCCATAGAACTATATTTTTATCCATTATTTCATGCTCTTCTCATAGTTTATTTCTATTTTTACATAAAAATATGATAAATATGCAACTTTTAAATAGTTCATAGAGAAATCAATGGCTACTTTCTTTAAGGAGATTCGATATGAGCTGTGCACACACTACGAGTATCTAGACCAACCAATGGCTCAAGGAAAGTGAATAAGCCTAAAGAAATCCATCACTAGGTTGATTTGGATTTATTTTATTTTATTTTACTATTGAGCTCCTGTTTGTCTACCATCAAAGTAGGAAAATAAATTTTGAAATTATGAATTAGAAATTAAGAAAAAAATTGAGTTTACATGCAAATATTTTATTGTGAGAATGTGTGGTAAAAGTTATGGTTACTGTTTAAATGTGGATACAAAAAGGAAAATATTATCCCATTGCTCTTGGTCCATTGCTTTTGTTGACTTGTTTCTCATTCTCTTTTGCAGTTCAATTCACCACCATGAAAACAAATTAAAATAATACGCATTCTACACAAGCACCCCTTGGAGCATTCCCCTGATAGTAGGGCTATTCCACATGTAAGCGTTATGCTCTAGGTCCATTCAACTTTAGAGCATAAACATTTTTAATATATATTATCAATGCGTATTTATGACAGTATCTATTATTTAATTGAATTAATATTCTAATAAATTAAATAACAGAATCCGTAGATTCAAATATTGGTGATTTGTTAATCACAAGGAATTGTGATTGTGAGTATAAACATTTTTAATATATATTATCAATGCGTATTTAAGGCAATATCTATTATTTAATTGAATTAATAGTCTAATAAATTAAATAATAGAATCCGTAGATTCAAATCTTGGTGATTTGTTAATCACAAGGTGTTGTGATTGTGAGATACAAATTACATATGACTGAATCTTAAATCGTCAGTGGTCGAAGTAATAACAAGATACAGATATCGTTATTACGGATAGATCATCACGTTTGGCATTCTTATTTGTGAAGTAGCTGATCTCACAAGTTAAAGTGTGGTGACACTTGAATGAACACGTGAATGTTTTGTTATAGAACAAAACAGTGGAGACCCGCTGAGAGATTCCACGTGGATAACTATCTGAGTAATAGTGGTCAGTGAAATTGGTCATTTGACTTAAGGTCATCATAGTTCCTTATATGAGGACGGTCATACTTTGGTGATATTGGATGTTGCTTTGTCAAGGGTCACTAATACACATCGTTCGGATATGTCAAGAATCATATGAAGGTTGTGAATGATAGATGGAGGATTCATCACTCTTAGATAGTAAGAGATTATGATCAACATTTTATCCAATTAAGTTGATAATGAAATCCTTGGCCAATGTGAACTCATAAGTCGAAAAGAAGTTTTTAACTTACATTGACTTAACAGTGGGATAAAAGATATGATTGATAAACGAGATTGATACATATCCATATCTCATAATTGATTGAATCTTATTGATGAAATGATTATAGTTTCACGATAAACGAACAAGTTTGATTTTGTTACACCACGTGATATTTCCCGTGACATATATTGTCCTGACACATTACTAGATGTCAATTTGGGACGACAAATGTGAATTATTGATAAATTAAGGGATATTTTAATTTATCGATTTTGATTAGATCAAAATAATAATTCATATCGTTAGGCATCATGATTGGGAACACAATGGGTCACATACAAAAGATAACTAGAAGAATGAGATTCACCAATTCATTAATTAGCAAGCGTTGGATAATTAATTAATTAGGTTGCTTATTAATAAGTCCGAATTAATTAATTGGATTAATTAATTCATGGATCAGATTCAATTAATTTGATTAATTAAATATTTGACTAGGTTAAGTTTAAGAGACGGGTCAAGCCCGCTTAGGCTTATATTAATAGGTTGCTAGAGTTTGAAAGCTATATGGAATAATTCATTATTCTTGCTAGAACAAGAAAAGAAAACTCTAGTTGTCATTCTTGTTCTCTATGTGGTTATCATTACAGGCTGGATAATTGGACAACTTGGATTGCAGATCGTGATCATTTGAGTTCAAGAAAAGCAAAGGAGTTTGTGGAATCCATCAAAGGTATAATTTTTATCACAGTTTCTATCTAAACACAATGCAGATCCTTGGTGGGAATTGAAATCTGTTTTATTTTCCGCTGTGCATGAATAAGTAGATTCCCAACACTACATTCTCAAAAGAATCTCTTCCTCTCGTAGGCAATTTCACAATGTGAAATGCTACATCTCCCTCCCTATATTGCTTGCTACGTAGTAATGGAAAACATAGATAAATCAATTCGAACCATGAAATCGATATGCAACAAAAGAGAGTCATGAGAGACAACATATTCCTCATTTTGATAAATATTTCTCAATTTTCAAATGCACAAAATGACCATGTACTGCAAAAAAGTACCTTTAGCAACTATACTCGATTAAAGCAACAAGTCAAGAATACATTTTATGAAAAAAAAAATTCTTACGAACCATTTTGTTGTATTTACTTGGCCAATAATGAAGATTTATATTACCCTAAAACTATACAAATAGATAGAGATATATGGGTAGAGGTTATTAATATTGACAATAGAAAATGAATCAAACGAGTTTATCGATGAAACAATTTCGATCGAATATCTCTGTAAATACAATCAACAAATCATCTATCTAACTATAAATTTCACCTCATAAATACCCTAGTTTTGATACTTCAACTAGTACAAGACGAGAAATAGCTATTTCAGATGAAGATATTTGAATTTTATGCCATCTTCTTCAAATAAGAGGGTATTTATAGGTTTCCCTTCAAGTGTCAAGGTAATTTGGTCATTTCGAGGGAATGACAAGTAGTGACCCCTTATTGGCTATCTTGTACTTGACTCGGTTAAGAGTCATGATTTACTACACGAACCTTCTATTTCTTAGCTCTCCTCACATCATTTTGCGCTTCGCCACCAACCAGCTAGGTTCGTTGACTGTATTTCGAAGGTTAACAAATAGCCCTCCAAGTTCGATTTTAATATTTATATTAAATTTAGAACTTGATATGTTATGATTGGCAAAGTTATTGAGAATTCTTTGCTCTGCCTTATTCTTCCCTGCTTGCTAGGGGGAATATAAAAGAAATATATTAACAACCTTTACCATTTTATGCTCTTAGATAGGATTTATTTGCATTCTTCTTGGTTAGTGGCCCATAACTCCTTGCGAAAGTAGGTTGATCATGGCTTGATCATTTTGTCTTTGAATTCTAATGGCAGCCTATTTATTTTATTCTTGTTCAGGATCTTTCCTGCAATATTTTCCCAAACTGACTCTTAGAGTCTATTTGGCAATTTTGATTCAAGGAGTTGCAATTCCAAATGTGATACTTCTTGCAACTCTTCCTCTTCTATAGAAATTTTATATTTTGATGTGCTTCCCTATAAAGTTGTAACTCAATCTAGAGTATGTGTTAACCTATAAATTTTTGGTCAAACAAAAAGTTTTCAACCTAGGGCTGGGACACGTAGTGTGAGATGCGAAACCTCCAATATACCAGTTGATCTTAATGAAAATGATGGGAACATTTTTTAGGCTTTAATAATCTTTAGCATTCTCTCTAAACAAGAACTAACAAAACTTAGGATTTGTTTCAACATTCCTAATGGTATAGAGCTTTCATGTCCTATGACATTTCAAACGATTGATCGCCCATCCCTAGACTGCATAGTTCTTCGTAGGCATTAATTGAATATGGGACTCACAGTCCCCTTTAATTCCTTTAACTCCAACTTCTATAACTTTGGTGTTCAAACTTCCATAGGTAAGTTGATTCATTGGCTGCTTCACCTCTAACTTCAAACATTTAAGTGGTTTTTTTTATCTATTTATGTTTTATTGTCCTTTTCCTTTTTATGTTTTCAGTGCGGATGGATTTTGATGCAAACTCTTCTAAGTGTTAGAGAATATCTTCACCTAGGGATTAAGGTTCTAGTGAGCCTACAAGAGCTAGCTCGCAAGGACCTGGGGAACTGAAGTCCCCTCCTATTGATGTTTTGGTCTCATGGTCATCGCCCTTAAAAACTGCATCTTGTGCTTCACCCATTCGAGCTAGGAAACAAATTGAGTCAAGTGAGTAAGGACAAAGATTAGCCCTGATACTTTCTTCCTCCCTCGATTTTGAATATTTGCTTGGCCACCATTGCTATGATAAGCTAGACGTGGGATTTTATCCTCATTTCCTTCTTTCATTGCTCGGGTGGTCAGTTCAAGTTATGGCTCTTTTTAATACATCCTAGGAGGCATTGGCTAAGGACCTTATTCCCATGCAAAGAGGAGAAATGATTGATGCTCATATGTCATGAGCTACGGTATTACTCCAAGATTAGCGGCGGAGTATGAGCCATGCATTAATCAAATCAACGATTTGAACATGAAGGTCCATTCTTTGGAAGAGGAATGTGATGTATTTTAGGCAAGCCTGTGCAGATTTGAGGAGGAGAAATAAAAATATAGGGACTTGTGCCGAAGTATTGAGGACTATGAGAAGGTCAGAGCTACTATTTTTGTTGGTGTCTAGAGATTGGCCTCAAATTTGATGTAAACTCGGTTGGATAACATAGCCTATTTTGAATGAAAGGATTGTGAGTTACCAAGCTGAAGAAGGTACTCCAAATGGCTAAAATTAATTATTTCCTTTCAACAAAAAAATATACCAAGGCACGGGAATAAGCTAACTTTACTCCGTCAAAAGTTAGAAAGTAGCGAGGCTAAACTTTATATTGCGGAGTTTGCAGTTACTAAAAGAACAACTTATAAGACCAAACTCCTTGAAGAATTCATGCGAGAGTAGGGAAACAGGGTTCTTAATAGTATCAGGAAATTTCATCATGAATGGAACCTAGACTTTTTAGAGGTTGGCATTTCTTGAATTTATATATGCTTCTTCCTTTTACGATAAATAGGATTCTTTACTAAGTGGATGTCACTTTGATTGTCACAATGCAACACACTCTTTCCATTGTCCTAACCCAACTCTTCGAAGAAAGACTACAACCGTATCATCTCTTTTCTAACTTCGATAACAACATAATACTCTATGTAGTAGAAAGATCAACTATTTTCTGCAACTTAGACATTCAACTAGCTGTTTTACCACCCAAAGTGTATACATATCTAGTAGTACTATTCCTACCATTAATATCCATTGCCATGTGAACATCTACGTATCCAATAATCCCAAGGCAGATTTTCTAAAACACAAGACTAAAAATACAGTACCTCTCAAGTATTTGAGAATCCAATTTACTATCTTTTAGTGTTGTTTACTTGCTCGCATATCTACTTACAACCCTCACTACATGTGTTATGTTTTCGATCTCATACATACCATGGCATACATAAGACTGCCAATAGCATAAGGAACCTTGACCATGTAGGCCATTCCTATTTCATAGAGGATGACTGTCCATTGGATAGCCTGAATTGAGTAGTTAAATGAGTACTTACTAATTTTCCATCATCCATCGTGAACCTGCTTAGAACCTTTTTCACATGCTTTTCAAAACTTTTGTCTACATCATGTAAATTTCTTCCACCAAATCCCCATGAAGAAATGCTATCTTTATATCCAATTACCCCATTCGTATATATAGCATTATTCTTTCCATACATCTTGATCTTTGTCGGCAACAATCATGACATCTTTGCATGATTTTCGTAACATGTGGAAATAGACAATAGATATATCAAACTTAAATTAGTATGAATAATTCCATTAGATTCTCCATATTATACCAAGAAATGGGTCATATGTTTAAGGTCAAGTTTTTAAACACGAACAATTTATTTAGTACGTTCGCTAAGTGATTTAATTATGGCTTCTTTACTTTACTCTATGATTTCAACATTATTATCATTGTTCGACTAATATAGAGATTTTTTGGTGTAATTAGAGGTATTTCCTTGATTTGTTCATCGTGTAGTTGTTTGTTGTTTCCTCATAAATCTTGCATATGATCTAAATACAATATTTCAATGCATAGATCCTTTATGGTTTCAGATCTCAACAAGTTCAAAAAATAAACTTATTTGTGTAAACATTTCAAGCGAGCAATTGGACTTTAAGATTGATCCTTTCAAACAAGTCATCTTGCATGAACATATGAAGTCCCTGTTTGAGAAAGATTTTTTAAATTTACAAGGTGGTCAAACTTCTGTAATCAAATATTTCACTAGAGCCACAAATTTTACCATTTCAAGTCACACATTTCATATAATCTCAAAAATTGTCAAATAAGAACTAAAAGTAAATTTTACGTTAATTAAGTATCAAAACTATGACAAAAACTGTATGCATTGTCTTGCCCACTGGTGGATCTAAGCACGGGCTGGATAAGGCTACAACCCATGTCAACCCTTGCCCAAAATCACTTCAAACCCTGTAGCTTGTTTAGTGTTGTATACTAATTCTTTTCAGTTTCTTGTTTCTGAAAGCAAAAAAAAAAACACAGCCTGTTGAAAGTGGAAAGTTACTATTCTACAGTCGGGATGGAGTGGTTGTTTTGTTTATACATTTATAAGATTTTTGGTATTGCTGCCTTGTAGAAGCCAACCGCAGAAGCTTTTTTGATACATGATTGGTTGAATTGAAGGTCAGAGACAAAGGGGTTTGTCTGGTTGGTTTGGAGGGGGATTTAGTACTGTTTCATTTTTATTCTCTCTACAATTCAGGCATAAATCCAGAATGGGATATGGTTTTCATGGTTCTTCTTTTATTCTAATATTGTAATTTAAGCCTTTGGTTTCTGAAAAACCCAATATAGATGGGTTGTTTATACTTGATTTCTTGCAAATCGAATTCTTCAAAAGATTATGACTTTTCTAGCCCTTCTTTTGTTCATGGAGGGGCGTCTTGTGATTCAAAAAGAAACAATGTTGTGAAATTGGAAGTAACTAGTTTGGATTTATCTAGTGTAGTTCTTGATACCATGATTGGGAAATTGACAAAGCTTGAAACCATGGATTAGTAACAAAATCAATCTTTCGCATCTGATAAATAGAGTTTGGGTAAACTAAAGAATCTTAATTTCGCTACTAACCAATTTTCTTGAAATCTCCAAAGCGACATGGGAAATTTTGGTCAACTTTATAGTTTGGACCTCTCTTTTGACAATTTATTTGGGAGTATCCCTAAAGTAATCCACAAGTTCTTAATCTCAGTAAAATGATTTTGAGTCAACCATTCCTTTAGGGATCTTGATATGCAGCGCCTTTGTTTCTCTCTTCCTGTGATTTTGGTGCTGCATTAACAAAGCTAGAATTCTCCAACCTGGTTGATAATGAGATTGAGGGCAACTATAGGGATTTTTTGAGGATGAAATTAATAGTATCTTAATATTTTAGCCCATGCTTAATAAATTATTGGATCTGCCCCTAGTCTTGCCATTAAGGTTACAAAATAAATTAGGGATAATAGCAGCTATGGTCCTAAACCTTTTTCTTTTTAGCAAATTTTATCTTAACTTTCACTTTGTGTCACCCACAATCTCAAACCTTTAATTTAGTTGCTACATAAGGACAAGTGAATTGATTCCATCAATTTGTCCGTCTATTGACCAAGAGTCAACTTTTTGACCAAATTTTAATAATTTTAAAAGATTAAAATTGTAAATATAAATTATTTCATAAAAAAATAATTTTAAAAATTCCAAAAAGAAAAATCAAAGGAAATTATTATTATTATTATTATTATTATTATTATTATTATTATTATTATTATTATTCTTCTTCTTCTTCTTCTTCTTCTTCTTCTAAAACCAACAATCTGCCCATTCCACCC
>CAIGRP010026064.1:0-15152 GCA_903798385.1 Fraxinus cuspidata | reverse complement strand
TGCAATGGCCCATATCATTAAATGACACATTTAATGATTTCTCACCCAATTAAATCAATTAATATAAATTAATTCCAACACTTTTTACTGCATTCATGTTGCCGCAATTTTGTATTAGATTTATTTTCTTCTTTTTTTTAAAGCTTATGGATAATATAATGGTACGCCAGCGTCCGACCTGGCCATTGACCTGTTTTCGAATCTTCTTGCTGTTAAAGTTGAAATTCCAAAAACAAGAAAGTATCTTATAAATCTTCTTTTTCACTGCCTTACTCTTCATTCACGGTTTTTCTTGCAGAATGTGTTTCACTTCTAAGAATTCCTTGAGACAGTTGGTATTGCAAATGCTGCGAGAATATGATCTGGAAAGATATATCTGCCGGGAGAGCTGCAGGTGTCAATGCTCTCGAAAAAATAACCCAGAGGTGCATACGTATTGTTGAAACAACAGAGGCTGATGATGGTGGATATGCCGTTTGCGGGTTGAATTTTTGCTCTGGTCTTTTTGTCTGTTAGAATTTGTCGAGTATTTGATAAATTGTTCAGATAGCTATTTCAGCTGGGTGATTGTTGTAATACACAAGTTTTTCTGGCTAATTTCATACCAATGATGAGCCGTGTACTCGTTAGAGATTTAACTTAGTACAACTTCTATTATATTATATTTTGCTCTCTTATGTTTTGAAGATGATCCAGCTCTATTTTCTTCTATTCTGTTACTCGTTGATTTTTTTAGTAATGAATCTTAATGAAATACTCATTCTTGTTCATCACACACGCACGACGCAAGCACAATATTAATTCAGAGTTTTTGTAACAAAAGAGAAGTTTTTAGACGTGTTATTGAGTATTTCTTCTCTTAGTTTAGCGTAATTTTATTTTTGGAAATACAATTTGAAAGAGAATTTCAAAAATATATTCCTGCACACACGCACGATTCAAGCACGTGTGCATGCACCTGCCTTTTTATAATGGGTAAAGTAGTCCAACTAAAAACCATCTTAGGATCAAACCAGCAAACGTTATAAGTTGTACCATCCCTAAGGACCANTTGTCATCACCAAACATCTCACGACACGAGCTGACGACAGCCATGCAACACCTGTATGAAAGTCAGTACCATCCCGTTAAGGACAGTCTTCATTCAAACATTTTGCTGGTCTTGTCACTGCATTGTAAGAGTTCAAGTTTTACAATCCAATCTGCTCCTATATATTTGAATATGTGGGGTCCATATCAGTAAAATAGATATTCTTTAATTTTGTTCGAAGATGCAGTCTTTGAATCCCGAGGTTGCTTTCTTACGAATAAATAATCCTCGGGTTGCTCTGATTACGGATATTTTATATGTTATAACAATTGTCGGCTATTTTTTCACTCTAGTGGTTATATCTTGTTCTTTTATAGCATTATTACCTGTTCGATGAGTTTTCTATCCTTTATTAAACCTTGTGAATAGTTCAATATGCTATTGCATACTAATGTATTGATTCTGTTCCAGCTTTGCTCCATGAAATTAGGAATATTTATTCACTATTAGTTAGGAAATCAAGAATTAAATTAACATATTATTTTGTTCATTTTCTCCTTTTTTCTTGTGTTAATTTTGGTGTTTGAATGTGGCCCCAATTATTGTTTATCACTTAAAGTAGGTGCAATACCTTTTACTGCATTCATGTTGCCACAATTTTGTATTTGAACTATTTTCTTCTTTTTATTAACTTATGGATAGTAAATGGGTACCACAGCGTCCGACTAGGCCATTGACCAGTGTTCGAATATTCGTGTGGGTAGCATTGAAATTCCAAAAACAAAAAATTGTGTTATAAATCCTCTTTTTCACTGCCATGCTCTTCATGCATGGTTCCTCTTGCAGAATGTGTTTCACTTCTAAGAATTCCTCCAGACAGTTGGCGTAGTAAATACTGTGAGAATATGATCCGGAATGAAATATTTTTTAAGATTTGATTTGCACACATTATTTTTCAAAAGGACCAATTTATAAGTAAAAGAAGATTTAAAGTTGTTATTTGCGGATTTTCATTTGTTAGTTCCTTATTTAATAAATTAAATAAGTTGTATAAAAATATTATATATATATACATGTATACATATTGGTACATGCATACATATAGGAAATAAAGTGGCATAAACGTTTCTTTAATGGCGAGTAATTAAGACATTAAACCCCACCTATGAGGAAAGAAACAAAATAGCATGTATAAATAAATATAAATCTTTTCCATTTTACTAATTAAACATTTCTAATATATATGTGGAATTTTAAAGACGTGGTGATACAAGAAAGAAAATAAATCTTCAAAAGAAAGAAAAAAGAGAAAAATTGAATTTTTTTTTCAAGCTTTGGGTGCCATAAGGATACAACATTCATCGTTCAACTTTGTTCATTCAAAAGTTTCAAACAAAGGTAGGCTAAGGTGCAAGTGATTATTTCATTTTCAAATTATGATTTTTCGTTAAAAATTTGAATGAATTGGTACCTCAGGGTACAGTGCTTTGGCACTACTATAGTTTGAATAATCATTATCTGGCTCTACATGTTATGATAATTCTATAGAAATTGGATTTCGTCGGAAATCCTTCTACGTGCGACGGTATAAATCCACAATTCAAATCTTCTAATTTGATAACGAATGCACTAATGATAGCTATTGAGTTTCAAACTCATGGATTAATTCCCTTCCTACAGATTGATTTGATTTGCTTGGGGCGTGGATGGTGACTTAATATTTTAATTCAATTATGAAACATTTACGTTTTTTTTATTATTATTATTTAAACAGATTTCTATGAACTTTATATGTTGAACTATTCTAAAAATATTATTATGTATAAGTTATGTTTAAAAATAGATATGTGTTAACAAATTAACTTACAAGTCACCCTTTACAAAAAAAAAAAATAAATGTCAGCCATTTAATGTTGCTGTTTGTTTAAAATTTCAGCTACTGTCTTGAATTAAAAATTCGTAACTCACTCGATACTTGAAATTTTTGGACAAACCCAGTGGGATGTTATAGCCTCATGGATTAGCTACTGAATAAAGTTGAAATCATGTCGATCCAACGTCTATAGAGTTTTATATGTCATTTTAAGTTAGTTGAGCTAGGTTACCTTCCAAACCGAGTCGCTACGAGGTTTGAGCTAGGTTACCTTCCAAACCGAGTCGCTACGGGGTTTTGAAAAATATTTTAATACCTCATATGTTGCCGACGGAAGCTAATTTTTGGATATGACATATTATAAAGAGTTTCCTACTTTACTATAAAATTTCATGAAGTTTTAGGGTCGATTGTTATGCAAACGAATTTATTTTTGACAATTGTCGTATGTGATAGAAAGCAAAAATAGCAACATTTATTTTTCTGCCTAGAATTTCACGTCAATAATGTGACTATATTATTAAGAAATTATTAGATGATTCCTTAATATGAAATGATATTAATTAGAAATAAATAATTCTTGAAACAAATTCTTAAATTAAATATTTATGCTTTTCGGCAAAAGTATAGTTAATTATTGAGTTTATGGCAAAAATACAGTTAATCTATGGGAGCTGGGGCGTTATAGCATGGTAACTGAGCACGAGTTTAGTTGATTCTATAGACTTAGCATACTTTGTAAAAAAAAAAACCTTAAGTATAAAGTAGGACATTTACAATGAGAAAATGAAATATTTAAGGCACTCCATGACACTTTGCATTCATTAGTCGACCTCATCCTACGACCCAGGTATATTTAACTAAATAAAGTTCTGGTTCTTACTATGAATGGATATTATTCTATAGTTATATTTTCCATGTTGCGATACATTCTACATTTTACTTTATGTACATCTTATATGTAAAAATAAATGTTGTTTGAAAAATAAATGTGTTGTTTGAAAAAACATGTATTAGGCTAGAAATTAAAATGTGGATGACAGATGGCTTCGGGAAGACAAAATACGAGGAGAAGGAATCTTGTCAGCCAACAAGAGATAGATATCATAGCTTACCTAGATTTTGAAGTAGATGAATCTTTAGACATTGACAATCACATACGAAGTGTGTACCAATATTGGATAAAAGCAAAGAATGCAGGTTATAGGATTAGTGACCAACTGGCAATAGGTCATTTGCTAAAAGCTCTTACAGCTCGTGAGAAACGTATCGGAAAGCTTTGAGAAAAGAAACATTTCAAGGGTTTCTAATTAACTTCACAGGAGAAAAACATGCGACAAGAAAGATTGAGGATGTACCAGTGGTACAAGAATTTGTAGATGTGTTTCCAGAAGATCTATATGGTACTCTACCAGATAGACAAGTGGAGTTTACAATAGATCTGGTTCCCGGAGCGGCACCAGTATCTAAAGCTCCATATTGAATGGCCCCAAGGGAACTTCAAGAGTTGAATATTCAGTTACAAGAATTGTTAAACATTGGCTTTATTTGACCAAGTGTATCACTGTGGGATGCACCAGTGTTATTCGTACTAAAAAAAGATGGAAGTATGAGGACTTGTATCAACTATTGGGAGTTGAACCATTTAACCATCAAAATAAGTATCCTCTCCCGAGAATTGAGAATTTGTTTGATCAACTAAAAGGGGCTAAGATATTTTTCAAGATCGACTTACAATCTGGATATCATCAATTAAAGGTTAAGGCGAGTGATATACCCAAGACGGTCTTCAGAACTGGTTCATAGTTACGCCATTCGGGGTGACAAATGCTCCACAAGTATTCATGGATTTAATGAATCGTGTATTTCATCAATATTTGGATCAATTTGTCATAGTCTTCATTGATGATATTTTGATATAATCCAAGAGTAAAGATCAACTTGAATAACATCTTAGAATATCGTTAGAAATACTTCGTAAGGGAAAATTATACGCCAAATTTAAAAAGTGTGAATTTTGGCTTGAGCGAGTTGGATTCCTCGGTCATGTAGTTACTGCCCAAGGAATTGAAGTGGATCCAGTAAAAGTGGATGCAGTAACTAATTGGAATACACCGACAAACGCAGGTGAAGTTCGAAGTTTTCTAGGATTAAATGTATACTATCAGAGATTTATAGAAGGATTCTCCAAAATAGTTGGACCAATAACACAATTGGCAAGGAAGTGAGTAAAGTTTCAATGGACAGATAAGTATGAGCAAAGCTTTCAGGAGCTAAAGCAACGATTGGTTACAGCACCCGTGTTAACAATACCCGAATGTTCATAATGATTTGTTATATATAGTGATGCATCCAAACAAGGGTTGTGTATTGATGTAGCATGGAAAGTAAAGATATGGCATCATTACTTATATGGAGGAAAGTGCGACATTTACACGAATCATAAGAGTCTCAAATGTTTCTTCACACAGAAGGAATTGAATATGAGACAGAGACGATGGTTGGAGCTACTAAAGGATTATGATTGCACTATTCATTATTATTCGGGTAAGGCTAATGTTGTTGTCGATGCACTAAGTAGAAAATCGATGGGATAGTTAGCATCATTACATACTACTCAGATGGAGTTGATCAAAGACTTAGAGAATTTAAAAATCGAAGTGGTTACTACTCCAAAGCAAATTACCACTCAATTAGTAACTTTGGTAGTTTGACCTACTCTCAGAGATCGGATTATAGAAGCATAAGGTAAAGATCCATTCTTGCAGAATGTCAAGAAATACATTGGTACTAATTGGAGAAAGGATTTTGGAATAACTTCGGATCGGGTACTCACGTTTAAAAGAAGAATTTGTGTGCTTAAGGATGAAGTTTTAAGGAATGAGATATTGGAAGAGGCCCATTTTAACCCCGTACACTGCACATCCTGGTGGTATGAAAATGTATCGAGATCTTCAAGATACATTTTGGTAGAGGAATATGAAAAGAAATATAGGCCTATTTGTGGCAAAATGCTAACGGATCAACATTTCAAGTCCTGTCTGTACCTCTTTAATGTTTTTGCACTGATTGTGAATGAGAATGCGAATGTGAATGCGAATGCAAATGAATCTAATTGTGTTAGTCACGAAGAATTGATTAATTTTTGGTTTCACGAGAATGGTTGTGCCCAAAATCCTCGATAACATAGAAATTATAAGAATGCTATTTGCGAATGAATCTGATTGCGTCAGCCATGAAGAATGGATTAATTTCTGGTTTCGCGAGACTGGTTGTGCTCAGAATCCTCGACAACACAGAAATTATAAGAATGCTATGAGTCTAAATCCATTCACGAGGCATTATCAAAGAGCTTCAAAGGAAATACGGAGGACCGTGGTTATAGACAAGTTGAGAGATATTTCCCGTAGGGATCAGTCATTGGAGCGATTTGCCAATATCTTTGTCTATAAAAGAAGAAGAGGAATTAGAAATAGCAGCATATCTCTCCCTATGGCTTTGTCATTTGGTTTTTCCATTTGGAGACGAGTGTATAAGAATTTGGATTTTTAAAGTATCTTCTAAAATGGAAGGTGGGTACACTTACAACCTAATTCCTCGCATATTAAAAATGTACTCTTATACACTTTATCACACCCCCCCGACTAGCTTATTGCTAGTCCCTAGCAAGTCAAGCGAAAAAAAATGAAAAAATAAAAGAATACTACTACCAGTCCCAAGTGAAAATCATTTACACAAATTAAGCAAAAAATATTCAAGCACATCAAACAAAGCATTCAACAAAGATCAATATTGCTATCAAAGTCTGTCTATCAAAACACACTCCCAGAACTTGTGTGTGTGTGTGATAAGCACCTAACTATCTTTCCATCAAACCTAAACTCATACAATGTCAAGAACATCCCAAACAAAAGTTCTGTTTGTAGATATTAAGTGTAATATTCAACAGTAAAAGCTATTGACAACGGAAGTATTAGAGGTTGAGAAAAGTTGCCACTAAAATATATGGAAAGAATTATTGCCTATGAGCAAAAGAATGAAATAAAGGAATTGATCTCATGAGAGGTTGCCAACTAATGGGAACTCAACCATTCTAACCACTAACCCACTTAGGATCAAAAGGTCAATAAGAAGGTTGTAATGGGTCCGAGGTCAAATTGAAAGGAAGGATAAGAGAATTGAAAAAGAATCAGCTCTCAAGTATATACTGAGGGTCTTCACCAACTTGTGTACTCAACATGGCTTTCCACGACATTATGTTGTTCATTTTGGACTTGTTCTCAGTTCAAAACACAATTTTTTTTTTACTCAACAACAACACACCTCATTTCAAAATTTTTTCATACCTTTTTTTATTCATTTCCATTTTTTTATTTTTTATTTTTTGCTATAACATACTCCCCATATTGCATTTTGAAGGTAAATGAGATGTTCAACTTAGGCTCAACCTCCAATGTGGAGCGAGTGAGGAAATAAATGGCTTAACAAAGAAATGGCTGAGATTTTAGCTCAAAGTGGCTTCTATTGGATAAAACATGGGTTGGCTTGAAAGGCTTAAATTGCTTCCTAAATTGACCTTCATCATTTCCTGAGTATATTCAGACCAACATACCACAAACCGTGTAATGGCATTCCCAGTAGTCAACCAAATTTGAAGGATAATGAGATCATGTACAAGATAATGCTGAAAGATTAAGAATATAATAACTTCTCTCTAAAAAATGAGAACGGCCCAATTGCTCACAAGTATAGAAGGTTGCAACTTAAATCTGAGTGTTCTCCAATTGTATGTGTTTCACATCCATCAAACCACAAAAGCTTAGCTTACGTGCAAAAAAAAATTCTGAGTTGCATCAATACCTTAGTAAGATAGCAAAATTGACTTAAGCAAAAATACTTTGTAATCAAGCTAGAATACCAAAGCCGAATTCATGCAAATAGGAATGCATGCATATGTTCATGTTCAACACCCCCCAGCTGAAACCCAACATTGCCCTCAATGTGCAGCAAAAAAATTCAAAAACAAGGTAACAGGAAACTTCAGTGTTCACTGGCGGAGTTGGATCAAGCTTCCTTTCTCTTAGCATCTTCATCAACGCATTCAGGCACAGGAGCAAGGATGTGGAGAATTGCGTCATTGTAACCCATAAAAAATATTGAAATTAGAATACACAAACTAATCGAGGAAAAGAATAATGTAGTAATTGCAAAGGATTAATGAAAATAACAAAACAAAGGTTTAGAATGCTTGTGTTGCCTCCCAAGAAGAGCTTAGTTATAGTTAGTAGCTTGACTATTGCTTTTCTTCTAGACCGGATCAAGAAGAATGGTGGTCTTCTTGCTGTTAAATTCACCACTTAAATAAGGCTTCAAACGTTGTCCATTCACTTTAAATGTCCCCTTCTTATCATGAGTGACTTTTACTACTCCATGGGGGAAAACTTTAACAACTGTAAAAGGGCTTGACAATCGTGATTTGAGCTTTCTTGGAAAGAGGTGAGGCCTTGAATTGTAAAGTAAAACTTGTTGTCCAATTAGAAACTCCTTCTTTGAGATGTGCTTATCATGCCAAACCTTCGTACGCTCCTTGTAAATCTTTGCATTCTCAAAGCTTCATTACGAAACTCGTCGAACTCATTAATTTGCAAACAACGCTTTTCACCAACTGCTTGAAGATCCATGTTTAGATGCTTCATCGCCCAATAGGCTTTATGCTCAAGCTCTATAGGAAGGTGGCATGCTTTCCCATAGAGTAACTGATAAGGAGACATTCCCAAAGGTGTTTTGAATGTTGTTCGATGAGCCTACAGTGCATCATCTAGCTTTTTGGCTCAATCTTTTCGGGAGATGTTAACTGTTTTCTCTAGAATTAGTTTCACCTCTCTATTTGATATCTTTGCTTGTCCGTTTATCTAAGGATGATAAGCCAATGCTATTCGGTGTCTAACTCCATATTTTAATAATAGAGCGTCAAGCTACTTGTTGCAAAAGTGAGTCCTTTCATCGCTAGTAATGGCCCTATGAGTCCCAAATCTTGTAAAAATATTCATTTGAAAGAAATTTTGCACCACTTTTCCATCATTAGTAGGAGTTTCCATTGTCTCTACCCACTTAAACACATAATCCATTGCTAGAAGAATGTATTTGTTGTTGTAGGAAGACGGAAAGGTACCCATGAAGTCAATGCCTCAAACATCAAATAACTCCACCTCTAGAATATTCTGCAAAGGCATTTCATTTCGTTTAGATATGTTCCCAGAGCATTGGCATCCTTCGGAACACATCGCCTGATGATTTGGTTCGGACAATGCCAGTAGAGTACCGGTTCTTCCCAATAGTAATGCTTTACTTTCGAGAAAAATTTCTTCTTTTGTTGGTAAGAAAAGTCGAGGGGAATGATTTTTCCTGCAAGAAAATTGACATAATCTACATACCAAGGTAGAGGCTTGTTACAAGAAATAGCTAAAAGTTGCTCATTCAGGAAATTATCATCTATGGGCGGTTGTTGGGACTTAAGTTTCTCTTGTAACTCTAGCCGTGAGAGATGATCTGCTACCAAATTTTTGGTTCCCGTCTTAGCTTTAATCTCAATATCAAATTCTTGTAGTAAGAGAACCCAACGGATGAGTCTTAGATTGGCTTCTTTCTTGACAATAAGGTATTTAATGGCGAAATGATCGGTGTAGACTATTACCTCGTTCCCAATGAGATATAGTCGAAACTTGTCAAAAGTGAAGACTATAGCAAGTAGCTCTTTCTCAGTTATGGCGTAGTTGAGTTGGGCATCATCAAGGGTTCTGCTAGCATAATAAATGGTATGAAACTACTTGTTCTTTCGCTGCACGAATATCGCGCCAACTACATAGTCACTTGCATCACATATCAATTCAAATGGTAGATCCCAATCCAGAGCTATAACAATCAGAGCCGAAATAAGCTTTTCTTTTAGCAATAAGAACGCATGTCACATTTTTCATCAAACACAAATGGCGTTTCTATCACAAGGAAGCTACAAAGGGGTTTGGAGATCTTGGAAAAGTCCTTAATGAATCTTCTATAAAATTTGGCATGTCCAAGAAAACTCCTAACTCTTTTTATTGTTGTTGGTGGTGGAAGCTTCTCGATTGTTTCAATTTTTGCTCTATCTACTTCAATTCCCTTATAAGAGATCTGATGACCCAATAGAATTCCCTCTTTTACCATGAAGTGCCATTTTTCCCAATTAAGCATGAGGTTAGTTTCTTCACATCTCTTCAAAACTAATGCCAAATTCCTAAGGCAATCATCGAAAGAAGCTCCGAATACAGAAAAATCATCTATGAAAATTTCAATAATCCGCTCTACACCTTTAGAAGGTGGTTGGCGTATTACTCCTGCTCGGCTAGCCTATCCAACATTTGATCAATGAATGGCAAGGGAAAGTGTTCCTTCCGAGAGGCTTTGTTCAATTTTTGATAATCCTTGCAAATTCTCACCCGGTAACGATTTTTGTAGGGATCAACTCATTGTTAGCATTCTTCACCACTGTCATTCCTCATTTCTTTGGTAGTAATTGAATAGGACTAATCCATGAGCTATCAAAAATTGGGTAAGTCACTCCGGCATCTAACCATTATAAGACCTCTTTACGCGCCACTTCTTTCATTGTTGGATTGAGTCTTCTTAGTTGCTCCACCGTCGGCTTGCACTCTTCCTCCAACAAAATTCGATGCATACAAATAGAAGGGATAATTCCCTTAATATCTGCGAGTGTCCACCCAATTGATGCCTTATGTTTTCTAAGCACTCTCATCAACTTTTCCTCTTCTTCAATGGAAAGCTTGGATGAAATAATTATCGGAAGAGTAGATGATTCACCAAGATATGCATACTGAAGATGTACAGGTAAGGGCTTAAGTTCCAATGCGGGAGGTTTCTCAATAGGTGGAAGGGACCGTGAGGTTCCATGTCCCAAATCTTCAAAATATTTTCTGTTGTTAGGACCAAAGGAATCCATCCACAAGGCATATTCTAACACTTTCAGATCCTCTACCATAGTCAGATTGGGACTAACCAAACAGGCTTCCAACGATTCCTTTTGTTGATTAAATACTTCAGTGACCAAAGAGTCGATTGCTTGGATGCTGAAACAACCCACTTGTGTCTGGATACTTGATAGCATTAAAAACATTGAAGGTTACCTCCTCTTCTTGTACCCTCAACCGCAATTCCCCCCTTTGGACATCAATTAAAGCTCGGCTAGTAGCTAAGAATGGTCTACTGAGAATGATGGGAATTTCTCTATCCTCCTCCATGTCTAGAATGAGGAAGTCAGCTAGAAGAATAAACTTGTCCACCTTGACAAGCACGTCTTCAATAATTCCTCGTGGGTGTTTTATTGAGCGGTTCTCTAATTGCAATGAAATTGTAATAGGTCTCACCTCACCTAATCCAAGTTTCCTGAGAATAGACAGAGGCATGAGATTAATACTTGCACCTTAGTCACATAAAGCTCTTTCAAACACATAATTTCCAATTGAACAAGGGATAGTGAAGCTCCCTGGATTCTCGAGCTTTGGAGGCAATTTCTTTTGTAGGATTGCACTACATTCTTTAGTAAGGGCTACCATTTCAAACTCTTCCAATCTCTTCTTATTTGACAAGTTGTCCTTCATAAATTTCACATAACTTGGCATTTGTTCGAGAGCTTCTGCAAAAGGAATGTTAATATGCAATTTAGAAAAAAAAATCTAGAAATTTAGAAAATTGCTTATCAAGCTTATTCTTTTTGAGTCGTTGAGGGAATGGAACTCTTGGTGCTGGATCCTATGGTGGGATTGGTTGATTTTCGTGGTGTGTGAAGTTGCACCTCTTGATCTTCTTTTTCAAAATTTTCACCCATAGTTAGAGATTCTAACTCTTTCCGATTTCTCAAAGTGATCTCCTTGCAGTGTTCCTTCGGAATCACACCAGTCATGCTAGGCAAATTACCTTGTCTCCTAGTTAGCATATTGGCCAATTGACCAATTTGGACATCTAAATTCCGAATCGAAGCTGCTTGATTATGAAAATTGGTCTTAGTCTCTGTTATGAATTGGTTGGTGTTAGTTGCCAATTGTGCCATTGCTTCTTCAAGTGTTGACTTCTCTTTCAGTAGGTCACTAGATGACGGACCTGGTGGAGGCTTCATTATATTCTATTATTCCATGAAAAAATAGGACGATTTCTCCATCCGGGGTTATATGTTGTACTGTATGGATTGTTTTGCTGATTGTAATTTGCAATAAAGTGTGCTTGCTCTATTTGGGATTGAGAGAAGGGATTTCCCACTTGACATTCTTCACTAGGATGGTTTCCATGACAAAAATCACAAACTGGTGGTGTCAAGTGAATGGCATTTGCTGTCAGTTGGTTAGCCTTCAATTGTTAAGTAAGATTATGGACATGAGCTATCAATGTAGTGATAGCTTCAATCTCATATACTCCTAGTGCCTTCTTTGGTAAAATGCTCTCACTTGGCCATTGATAGCTATTCATCGCCATCTCCTCCATCAGATCATATGCATCATCTAGGGATTTTCCCATAGAATCTCATCTTGAAGCGGCATCTATTAGAGTTCTTGTAGAGGCAACAAGTCCATTATAGAAGTTTTGAACTTGCATCCACTTCGGCAATCCATGGTGAGGGCATCGCCTAAGTAGGTCTTTATATTGCTCCCAAGCCTCATAAAGTGATTCACTCTCATTTTGAGCAAAATTTGAAATCTCATTGCGCATCTTTGCTGTCTTGGCTGGTGGAAATAATTTAGCAAGAAACTTCTGAGCTAAATCTTCCCAACTAGTGATTGAATCTGCAGGCATTGAATTTAGCCAATTTTTTACTCTGTCTCAAAGAGAGAAAGGAAATAGCCGGAGGCGAATGGCATCATCAGTAACACCATTTTGCTTAAAGGTATCGAAAACTTCCAGAAAACTTGCTATATGGGCGTTGGGGTCATCACTTGGAAATCCATGGAATTGAATTGATGTTTGAATCATTTGTAGGATAGACGGCTTACTCTCAAAGTTGTTGGCTGCAATACTAGGCTTCCTAATAACTGAATGTGACCTGTGGTAAAGTAATATCCCTTAGAGCTTGTGTGTCACATCTTGGATTCTCGTTGTCTGCCAAAGTGTTTGAATTTTTTTGAGCTTCTCGCTCCTTCTTCCTTAGTCCCTTTGTTGTTTTCTCAATTTCTGGATCATAACCTGGAAATAAAAGACAAAACAAATCAAATTAGATCAAATTTAACTAGTATTGATATTATCAATAATTTTATCTATTTCCCTAGCAACGGCGCCAAAAACTTGTAGGTTGAAATCGCAAGTGCACGAATCGTAACAAGTAATAAAGTGAATGAGCAAGAGTATCGTCCCACGAAGAATTAAAAAATTACAAATAAGTATCAAATTTATTAAACAATGATATATTTGACAATTCGAATATGAATGAATTGTTGGACCAGTTAAAATAACAAGATTTGAACAAGCAAGTTAAAATCAAGAAAACAAGATTCTAGAGTTTTCGATTCGCCATAACTAATCATATGCGAATATCTTAATTGAATTAAATATAAGTGTTTCCTAATGTTAATCGAGTCTCTCTAATTTATTCATTATTCTTTCTCAAGCAACTACGAAATATCTCAACAAGAAAAATTTCGGGTCTGTTCTCTTTACCATTTTCAAGTCGTTTCTGTTTTCGATTTTTCAAAACAGCGAAAACGCGTTCTCTTTCCCATTTTCGAAAACGCGTTTTTCAAAATAAGTTAAAAATTTATGAAGGAAACACAAAACGACAAATTTGTCGTTTTGAGTGTTTTCAGTTATAATCAAGTCAAAATTTTCAAAACGCGTTTTTGGTGTTTTCAAAACAATTTTTCAAAATGTCAAAAAGAACACATTTTCAACAATCTCAAATAAAACACGTTCTCTTTCCCATTTTCGAAAACGCGTTTTTGAAAACAAGTTAAAAATTTATGAAGAAAACACAAAACGACAAATTTGTCGTTTTGAGTGTTTTCAGTTATAATTAAGTCAAAATTTTCAAAATGCGTTTTTGGTGTTTTTAAAACAATTTTTCAAAATGTCAAAAAGAACATATTTTCAACAATCTGAAAATGGACACTCAAAAACAAAACTCAAAATGAATTCAAAACTCAAAACACAAAATAGAAACACAAAGAGAACAGCCTCTTCATTTCTGTGAAATTCTAACCCCGTCAAAATTCATTAAGAACGAAAGGAAACCCATAAAGATTACACGAGTTTATAGATATCTCTATCCTAAGGAGTCCCAGTGGTATCTCAAACACAGGCAGAAACAATTATTACTTCTCTCGTCACAAATTGAATCCCAACTCATGTGAATGGCGATCAATCATTCACAAGCACTAAGTCTAGAATGAGATACTCAACAATCAGAACCAATACTAATTAATTCAAGTAAAGAAAGATTCACATAATCATAGTTAGGCTATATCGCAAACCCTAGAAAATAGAAATTAGTTCATGCTAAAATTGAAGAAAAGCTTAATAAAATAGTTTGACATCAAGAACTTGAGAGAGGTTTGGAAGTAAAAACTCAAAAATTCTGCTTCCCGTGTCATGGTGTCGCCTTCGAGCCTCTGTCCTTCGAATGCCCTTCTTCTCGTCTTCTCCTCTCGCCTTCCAGCCTCCCCGTAAATTTTTTTCCTCCTTCCAATCTTTCAAGCCATCTTTACAAGGAAAAAAAATCAATCCCGAATCCGCCTCAGCAATTCTACAGATTTTCAGCCTTATATTTTGGGCCATTTTTCGCTAGGAAAACGTGCAAATTTCAAAATTTGTATTTCAGGAGAAATTGTATCACGTTAAATTAGCTTTCCAAAGCCTCTTGAATCAGCTCAATATGATGTCGGACGAGGGAAATAAGGTGAGAATACTAAAGACAGTGCAGATATGCTTCCAATTTGAGATTACTTTAGTTTAACCCCACAATCTTCCACTGATTTGCTCCCTTCATCCCGCCTCTCTTTTCTTCTGATTGAGCTGGGCCAAGCCCACTTGAAATGAGTCTTGGTATAGTGAGATATAACTAACTTATCTGATTGGGTGGTTTCTTAAAAATATTGGCAGTCTGCCACAACCCCCGGGTGCTCTACGTCAACACGGGGTCGACCATTGCCACGAGACCGCCCACCACATCCCCCCGGGCGCTCTACGTTAACACAAAGTCGCCATCTGCCCTAA
>CAIGRP010026053.1:0-30924 GCA_903798385.1 Fraxinus cuspidata | reverse complement strand
TAAATATAGTTCCATAAATGTTAATTTTCCTCATGCAAGATGCAAAAGCTAATTTTTATACGGGTGGCAAAAAACTACACTTAAATCTAATCCAATCTTTCAAACCTTTTTTTAATTATAAATTAAGAAAGAAATAGTTGAACAACTAGATTATGCAAATTTTATTAATATTTATGCGTCAAAATACAATGCAAGTAGTATTTAAGTGATTGTTTAGAACAATTTCAACATTATTATTATAATATAGTATAAATGTTTTAATTATTAAATTTTGTTTGCTGTTTTGTTGGTAAGTTTTAAGCTAATAAATTTAATTTTGTAAATGAATGAATGTATAATACAATTTTGGGATCCAATTTCATGACCATGAAATCTTTGGTCTTTTTTTACCCATTAAGTCCCTATTTGTCTACTATTCTCTAAAAATTCCTCTTTTTTTTTTTCCCCCTAAAATACATTTTCAACTAGAGATTCTCACAACGAAATATTTTGCACGTAAATTCAAAATTTTTCATATTTTTTAACTACATATTATTAAAACAAATCACTATTTCAAAACTCTTTTTTTTCTCAGAAAAACTCTCTTTAACAAGCATCAATCATGTGATAAAATTGTCGGTCAAATATCTATCAAGATAAGGTATGTTTTGGACTTCTATTACTCATTTATATCTCTCGATCATTTTATGTAAATTGAGCACGTTCATTATTATTTTATAAATGGAGAAAATCAACTTACATGTTATTTTAAAACCTGTTAAAAATAAAATTTAAATGCATATCTTGGCTCTAAATTTAGCTCCTATTTGAACCCCATTTTCTGAAAAGTCATTTTTTCATTCCCCTCATCCTCATCCTCACCTTCCACCATACCCCAACCCACTTGTATATACAGGTTTATTTTATTTAATATTTCTCCTTTTTATATAGCTTGGCTTTATACTCTTCTTTTCCTCTCAATTTGAAACGTTCATAAACTTTCTTCACTTCAAAGCAAAAATAATCTCTTTCTAGAAAACAATGGATTCTTCATCAGGTTTTAAGATGCTGATTCTCTTAGCCCTCTTCACCATATCATGCATGGCACAAGCACCAGCAGGCGCACCAAAGGTCTCACCAACGGCCACCCCAACACCAGCACCCTCTGTGGCGACACCAACTCCGGCACCATCTCCGTCGTTTCCTTCTCCAGCTCCGGCCCCAGTTCAAACTCCAACTCCATCACCTTCCCCAGGAACTGAAACTGAAACCCCATCTCCTGCACCAGGCGTAAGTGCACCAACCCCCGCGGGTCCCACGGCAGGCCCAACTGCTGATCAGACGCCGTCAAATGGTTCAAATGACGGGTGGGTTAACAGGGCAGCGATCGGCGGCACCGCCTTTGCTGTAACACTTGTCGCGGTGGCGTTGATGTAGGATCTCAACGTGGAGGGTTGTGTGGATATAGATGTGGACTTTTGGACGGTTGAGATTTATTTATCCCTTTCTTGGATTTTAGTTGTAATTTAGTTTGATTCTTTTTTTTTTTACGTGTTATATGCTATTTTTGTTCGTTTTATTCTGCTACATTTTATTTTTAAATTTGTGATATATTAGCATATCAATTTGTTTGACACAGTATCTCAATTTTTAAATACGGAGAAAATAATAGAGAAATTGATAAAAAGTCAATAAATAGAACACCGGTTTCTAAATTTTAGGCCCTTTCTAGAATGTGACAACAAAAAATCAATGTGTAGAAAGAAAAAAAGTAATGGAAATAAAAAAAGTATTCTTTCAAAAAAAATATTTTAAAAGTTAAAAAGAATTTCTACTCTCGTTTCCATTCATTTGTTCACATGGTAATATAATTGTAAAGATAAAATAATTTGATTTACGAGTTTTTCGTGCGCGCACATTACAAATATCGTAATTAGAAATGTCAGTGATTAAATTTAAAAAAAAAATTAAAGGAGAAAAGTAGAATATAATGTCTACAAACAACGATGAACATTACCCGACTTGAGCAAGTAAAATTTTAAGCTGGTTAAGTAACAAATGAAGGAATTGGGTTTAATCGAATATAGAGTCTCGAGTAGATAATTTTAATTGAAAAATATTAGTGATTTGGTGAGCCATAACGTCAATAAGTGGCTGCACATGGAAACACCGACGCTGCCGCTGAGCCAACACCTAAAGCCTCGTTTGTTTGCAGAGAGAGACAATTATTTTTGGTTCTTTTAGTGGCAAATAGGTATTTTAATATGCCTAGTCTTGAAATCGTAACGTTCAAGGGCTCAAGAACAATAAACTAAGGAGAATTAAATAATGATAATTGGGTGTTACAAATTTACCCACTGAAATCACTCATCAACCACAAATCTCAAGACCAAACACGCTTAAAATTGTACACGAGATTTGACATCAAGCAGGAGCTTCAGGCTTTGCTTGCCTTTCACATAATCTTTTTATTATTGAACTCTTAAATAATCATAGAATCAACTAAACTTTGGAACGTTCCTTATTTTGATTACTCGCGTTGATTCTATCGAGACAAACCCCTATCTGCTTTCATCTACACCTTCACCTACTCCACCCCCACCACAAAGCCACCAACACCATCACCATCACTCGCACTTGCACCACCATCCTCCATCAGATCTTCAGTCTTCCCTCTTCGAAATCACAAGTTAAGTATATCTGTCGGTTCTGATTTCACCTTCTTCAATTCGAATCGGCTGCCGCCAATGTCATCAACTTCACCTTCACAAACCACAAATTCACGGCCGGATTACAATAAAATCATTGACGCAGAAGTTTAGAAAGATAAGTAACGTAGAGAGAGAAAGAAGTAGAGGGAGGAAGGGACCAAAGAAGTTGAGGAAGAGAGGGCGTAGAAAGAACAATTAGGGTTGGTTATTTGAAATGATTTGATTTGATTTGATTTAGGATGATTATTAATAAGATAATAATTATTATATTAATCTTAATCTTAATCTTCATTATCATCTGATTTGTGAAATTAAAATTATATCACCATAATTTTAAGTTGTATAGTTTATATGTAGGGTTTGGGCTAATAAAAATATCAAGACACTGTGAACATTAAACTAAGGACATAAATGTCAAAATAAATAAATAAATAAATAAATTGCAGATACATGTACGCACATTTCATAAATTGGAGACCTCTTGTAAATATTTTCATTGCACTTTCAGCCTCATCTTTAATCCTTATATATAGTTTCTGTAGAACTATTTTAGTATTTAATTATATGTTACTAATCAAAAGAAAATTACACATAAAAATTCTCCAAGTTCTTCAATAATTCCTGAAGATAGACTAATCGTCCAATTTTTAGGTTTGACGATGGTTAAACGCACCATACCATAATCCAAAATTCGAATGAGACAATTATATCGTGATTGCAAGAGAGGATTATAAATAAACAAAACAATATTAAAAAAGCTAAAAATATAAATTTTGTTCATGATAATAATACGATATAGACTTCTCGATCATTCGATACCAAACATGCTATAATACTTCTTTCTTATATACAGTATGTGGATAGAAATAAAATAATGCTAATCTAAAGCCTCTTATGTGGTCCTAAATGTCGAAAAAAAGAGATATAAATGCTTAAACTAAAATATTATCCACTCTCCTCATTATATTTTAATTTACATATTTTGTCATAAAAAATCATATAATAATTTCGATTCAACGGATTGGAAATTTGTGTCAATTCGCCCTGATTGAAACTGCACCGAGTCAGCAGACTTCAAAACTCGCTCTCCTAACCGAGCGGACTCACTTTCCTTTTCTCTCCTCCTCAAACTCAGTGATCTCCCACCTTCTTTGTGCACCTTCAACACCTCAATTTCGTTTTTCAACTCTTCAGTCAAACCCCAAAACAAATCAATTAAAGTTTTCTTAATCTTAATGCCAAAAAGAATCCCCATTCTATCTTTACAATTTTCTAGCCTCTTCAATGCATTTATTAACTCAACTGAGTCACCAAAACACTGGCAACTCAGTCTCTTCTTGAACTCACCGAATCTTAACAAAATTTCATTAACTGCTGATAAATAATCTTCTCCCAATAATCCCATGACCTCGTTTAATAAAATGTTGCCTTCGACTTGGGTAGGATCAGGTGCTTTGCACATTTCTTCTATCAGTCCAATCAGAGAGTCTACATCCTTGATCAAGTCAACGTTCAAGAAAGATGAGATTCTTCCTTCTTGACTGTCTTTAAGCACGCTGTTTGATGATGAACAGAGGAAATAACCCAAAACCCTAGAAGTGAAAAGTAGGGTTTCCAAGTAACGCGCATACCATCTCACCCATGCAGAGATAGCCCATGTTCCGGCGGTGGCGCCGTCCCGGAAGGCTGTGAGTTTCAGAGAATTATGTCCGCCGTTGGCCGGAAAAACTGAAAGCTGGTCTTGAAGTATGAACGGTCCACGCTTAATGATGTGGTGAATAATTAAAAGACACTTGAAGGCGACATAACAGTTGCTAGTCGAGTTCAGGCGGTCCATGAGGGCGGTAATGACAGCCGAGGCGGTGGCGCGTGAGCTGTTTCCAAAAGATAGGATAGCAGAGAGGTGGTGATCATCGGGCGGACCTGGTGGCGCATGAGTGGTGGCACGGAGTATGGCTAGGCGGAGAGAAAGTGAAGCGTTGGATTTTGAGAGTAGGGCTGCTTTGGACGAGGATACCTTATCTTTGATAACTCCTAGGAGGTCTCTGATTGTCGTTATACTTCCCATGGATTGTGTTGGAGAGAGAAAGTTGAGGAGGCTGTAGAGGGGGAAAGGGATTACAGATAATAAACGGACGGATTTGATAATTATAGGATGTAAGATGAATTTTGATCAAACAAGGAGAGAGAGAGAGAAAGAGTATTTGGAGGAAGCGTGTGGACTGCTTAAAAGAGAGGACGAATACTACCTTGAATAAATTTTGTCAAATTGTGTAAGCTTGTAATTAAGTGGTGGTTTGTGTAAAATTATAGGTTGATTATAATTTCAGGTCAAATATTATTTAATTACTAAATTCAGTAGAATTTACAATTTTATTTATTTATACATTCACACTTTTGTCAATTGTTTAATGATCTATGAAAAGTTTGTCACACACACACTAAAATTGAAAAAATTGCACAATTACTAGTCAACATTTACATACACAAGCTTGATCACGGGATTGGGAGAATGTGAAGCAAGCTAAAGGAATATAATTTACTCAACCTTTTATTATAGATGAATAATTTGTTGTCAGTGTTTTTAAAATTGTCTAAAATTCTTTGAATGAATCTAAATTTTACTTGAATAATGCTCTTTGAACATGTTTAAGGACGGGGATGGAGGGACAAAGTGATGCGATAGATAATAATTGTGTGTGTGTGTGTTTTTTTTTTTTCAAAATGTTTAATTATGTGTCGACACGTGTCTTCTCTACTTTTGAATATGTTTTTGAGACTGTTTGTGTGGCATGATTGATTTTACTTTTTAATTTTAATTAGTTTTGTTAAGAGTCAACTGACAAACCACTACCTTAACTCAGTTGAGAGGGTCCTTCTGACTTTCTCACTCATCTCGTCATTTTTTATATATTAGATTATTCAAATCTCTTCTTATAAGGCTCAATGTGGTGTATACAACTGTTTCATGTTTTTACAAGGGTTACATGAGAAATTAAAATTGATTTAAGGATAAACTTGTTATTGAGACAGTTAATCGATTAGAGATCAATTGTGCAATTTTCTCTTTGAAATTTGTAAGACATTGGAATTGATAACGCTATTTAACACCAATTTAAATGACAGTTAGATATCATTAAATGATAAATTTATTTAAATATAAAGTCAAAACACCCATTGGTGTTTGGTAACATTATTCTTATTAAAATGGAATGAGTTATATCAAGGAACTAACAAGTTGGAATGTATGAATTAAAAAGGCCACGTGAGAAAAAAAAAATTTGACAAATTCGACAGAATAGTCAATTTGTAAATTTATACCCTACATTGATAAATACAATTCAAACATTAAACAGAAAAAGTGGGGATTAAAATATTGCAATATCCCTTTGACTTCATTGATTTGATTCAGTAAGCTGGTTAGAAACGTACACATCAAGTCTGAAATTAAAAAAATATATGTTATTAAAATTATGAATTTCTTCAACAACTTTAGTTCAATATGACAATATGGGATCTGATTGGTGTTGAATAAAGTGTATAATAATAGACTTCAAGTTTTTGTTCGGTTATAAAGGATATGTAGAATAGACGTTAGATAGTGTGATCTATCCTCGAGGATGGATGAATGTAACTTCAACGAACAAATTAGTTTGCTTTACATAATGATCTATATCACATATCACCAACATAAGATAGTAACAAATTGATATGGAGCAACACTTGTACGCGAGGTAAGTCTAGGGAGTAAGAGATTCTTGAAGTATATTAAGCATAACGTGAACATTTTGATAAATTTTCGTACTTGATTTGCATCACCCTACATTAGTTGATGTTAGAATTAGAGGTCTCGTTTTTTAATCTTTTAAAAAACGGAGAATAAAGGCCTATATATGCTAAGGATCTTTGAAATAAGAGTTGGGTACGGTCTCAGGATTAAATTGTGCTTATCGACTAGCTAATACTTATTAGAAAATTGATTCTGTTCCGAGTGTCACAACTGATATAAAAATCTTGCACATAGAATGTGCAAAGGGATAGACTATATTTTGGCATACAATTATGCTACACTTCATCTTGGTTGACATCTTGGATGACATTCCATGATGTGGCAATTTCTCCAACATTTATTTAAATCAATGGTCTAGATTTTTTATACTTAATGGGATATCATTCAAGATGTACATATTGAATGTACAAGTAGATTAATCATTTGACATATGCATAGAAATTATATACCTCTTTAAACAAACAAATACTTCAACGAATTTTGTATTTACGATTTTATCGAACGAGACGTGAATTGTTTGAAGCAACATGATATGGACAACATCCAAATGGTCATTAATTCAGCCAATGAGTCTAGTTGTTGCCTTGTCATTTCAAGTGCACTATATATGTGTGGCCTTTCCAAAGCAATAAAATTTTTAAATGAAACTTATAGTTTATCAAAATAATTAATCATCAATAATCGAGATGATCGAATTCACAATCTTTCCTTGCACAATTTTGTTATCCTTGTATTGAAGGTTTTCAAGCAATTGTCTCTCAGCATAGAACATATTAAGTTTCGAAAGATTTAATATCGTCGCCAACGAATTGAACTTTCTTTTGTAAACCGAACATCTTAAAGCACGAAGACAGAATTTTCTAAAGGAAATAACTGCACTTCATGCAGAAGATTTCTAAAAAAAAAAAATTATTCTAAATGCCAATTTTGTAAGCCTTGTAAATAACTTTAGAACATGATCATTCATACAAAAGTATAACCTTACAAAAGGATACCACGTTTTGGAGGAAAATGCACGATTATTATGTCAAAAATGTGCAACACTTTGATCAGAAAGTTCTTAAAATCAAAGGACGATCTTCTCAGATTTAAATATAATCGAAATTTAAATTTTGTGTTCCTTTTTTTCTTTTAAAGATAAGGCATATTCTCCCTTTAACTTAAACTTTTCCAACATTTTTTACAAATCTAATTTGTAAAAATATTAGAAATTAGAAGTCTACAAACCTTATATATGGTTAATGATATGTTTATTAGTAAATGATAATCATAATATTAGAAATTAGAAGTCTACAAACCCTAGTTTTTATTACCATTATATTCCTAATTCTTCCCTATAAATATGGAATTTTGGTTATCAATAAAATACAAACAATTGACTTCTCTATTTTCTTTTACTTTCTCTTTAATATATAACATGTTATCTTCTAACAAATTAAGTTTAGCAAAATAATTCCTCTTTCTGCTAACAAATCTCTACTTAGTTGAAGAAAAAAATTGTTCGATAAAAAAGGATAAAAAGTTCCAGCCAATTGAGTTTACAAAAAAAAAAATCTCCTCTCCGTTAAAAGAAAACGTTAGTATTCTCTTAACTTTAAATTGTATAACAAAGCGGCATAGTTATTCAATCCGATTATATCAATTTGATTATACCAATTTATGATAGATAAACATTTGCTTGAATGTAATTTTTTCATTCAATATTCTAGAATACTACTGTATATTTCTAAATCAATATTTAAGAAAAATATAGTAGTATTGCTTGAAAATGAATATTAAATTTGTATTATTTTGTTACTATTGAAGAAGCACAAACTCACACCTACAATATTCAAAATATTATTGCATTATTACTCTTGAAAAAGTATAATATTTTTTCGTATCATACTGTTTCAATTGTGCTTTCGTGAAGAAACATAATTTACAATTCTATTAATTTTTCTAAAGAATGTTATGTAGATTTTGAAGAAAAAAAATTATATTATGCTAATATTTCAACAAAATATTACATACTTTAGAAAAACATTATATTACAATTTCAATATTTCAAAAACATATTGTCATATTGCTCTATAAGAAGCATACTTTTATATTAAATTAAGGATAATTTAATTGTTGCTCTGGAACGAAACATAATTATTATATTTAAATATTTCAAAAGAATATTATTAAATCGTTTGAATCAATTTATACCAATCTATTATGTAGTTATTGTTGAATAATCACAAATTATAGACTTCGATGTAAATATTGTATCAAAACTTTTTGAAGAATATAAATTTAGAATCAATATTTAAGAAGATTATTAGATTATTCTCTCATTATTCAAGAAGAAATTATTTTTGTTGCTTGTGAAAAAAAACACAAATTATGGCATTAAAATATATTGAAAAATATTATATTATTGCTCTTAAAGAGCATAAATTTTTAAGTTTTTAATTTTTGAGAAATATCATTTTGTGCTCTAGCAAAAATCTCAATAAATATCACAAGTTGAAAAGTATATTATTTTTTCCTTGTGTAAACATACACAAATATTTTGTTGAGCCATTTTTTGCTAAGTTAATGAAATTTAATAACTTTAATAAGAAGTAATTGCGAATTATCGTCCATAGTCTTGAAAACATAAGCTTTGATTATATTCAAATTCTGTCATTCATCATGTATTGATTGTTATTATTTTATTATTATACTTAGTGCGAATACCATGAATGAGTTATTGTATGTTCTTTTGAGTGCATTCATAAGAAAATAAAAGAACTTATATATTTGGAATTCATGACCATAGAATTTGCTCGGGAAAGAAAACAAAAAAATGAAAAATTGTCCACGACTTGAGATCAAAGGGCATGTATATTCCTCCTACTGGATTTGTAGTGTTGAATATGAATTACGGTAATTTTTGCAATCCACATGAAATCCACTAATTTCATGTATAGTACTTATAAGTTTGCCATCCAATATTTCTAATACAATGCTTAAATATTTTTGTTCACAATGAATTAGTTATACTAATTTCCCACATCTTTGAAAATATGATATTTGAATATGTGGTAAATATATATTTACATTAATAAATTCATATTTTTTTGATTCACGATTTACAAAAAAAAATTTAAAGCAAAAGTTTTGAATCTAAATTATTTAGTTTGGATATTAAGAGCATGTTATTTACATTATTGAATTTTGCTCAAAATTAAAATTATAAATTTAATTGTTAAAATTTAGACGTGATTCATTTAAATATCTAAATTCTTTTAAACTATTTGACATCGTTGAATTAAACATCAATTGCCGATTAGAGTAATTCTTAATAGATATTTTGAACATATTATATGGATGTCATTAAATAGTTCATTGTTAATTTGGTAAAAAAATATTTTGACTTTTTCTGTTGAAAAAATGACAATAAAGCTTTTTTTTTCCCAATCATTTTAAGTATATAACATACGTCAACTATCTAATTAAGCTTATCACAACTCCCTAAAAGGGAAAGACAAAAATGATAGTGATTATATTAATACAATATCAGATTCTGTAGATCTTATTGAAAGCACCAGAAGAGCTAATTTTATGTTATACGTAGGGATAAATGAACATCTTAAGTTTCTAAAATATGTATAATTAATTGATGCTATACATAAGTAAAATTAAGTAATGTATTGAACTAGAAGTTCAGTAACTCTTATATTTCATTGTTTAACATGATCAGTTAGACCATCACATGATCAATAATCATGCGAAATGAGAATTCTAATGAATATTTAATGAAGAATCAGAAAATTTTTCAATCCAAAAAATCCACACACACACACACACACACACACACACACACACACATATATATATATATATAGAAAATTGGTCATTGATCGTCACTAGTTAAAATATTGTCTGAATTCTCTATATTTCTAAATATTATTTAGGATCCCGTCATCCTCTACGTTGACCATCTATATATTATTTGTATATAATAATTTTGATATTTATACTAGATTGCGTTTTGTTCGCAACTTGAAGTTTGTTAAATTACGGCTCAAAAGTTAAATTATGAGCATAATTTTTAGATTATACAATCAAAACAATGTGTATTTTTAACACTAGTGAGCCTAAATCTTAGCATTTTAATTAGTATTAGTTAGAATGACAATAAATAGTTTAACATTATCATTTATTAAGTGCCTCCAAATAAATTTATAAATCATTACTATTGAGAACAAATACTTCATAGTTCTGTCTATGGAATGTCATAAGCTTCATGCTAAAATCAAAGCTTTTTCCATTATATTTTGCATATGGTCAGAGCCTACTTTTTTATCTAAATGTTTTGAAGTGCAATAAATACGAAGTTTAAACCTTTATATCAAATGTGTGATAATTTATAAAGCAATACAAATGATTGTCAATTTAATTAAATTATTCTCTCAACATTTAGGGGATAAATTAAGAGGTTAAATATAATATACAAATTCATCATTATCCTTGCATAAGATAATTCGAACTATAAGTTCAAAAAATAATTTATTTAGATGCATTTACTGACCAGAGAGATTAATAATATCACACACATCCGCTTTAGCTTTAAATACTACAAATCGAATTAACAGTTTGAAGAATAATTAGTTAATATTATATTCGATAAACTTATAGCTCACCTGGAGCGTGATGATATTTGTATCTAATACAAAAATCTCCAAACAAAAATGGAGCAATTAGTAAACATGGTCCATTTAAAGAGGCATATATTCTTGATGAATATTTTGACATAAAATATTATAAAACCCCAAAAGAGGTTCATGTACATAATATATTGAAAATTGAGATATCCCCATGTAAAAGAAATATAATAAAAAAAAGTTGTCGACAACACTTTTGCTTTTGCGTATAATGTGTTGCTTCATATTATGAATTACGAGGATATCGAAATAAAGTCGTTGACGCTTATCGAAGATATGATTGGCCAATAAAAGGATGCAATCTTATTAAATTTGAATTTATCAAAGAAACATGAAGTTTTTGGACCTCTAGTCCGCAACTCATAATGTATACACTTATACGCGAAACGAAATAAAAAAATAAATTCATAATATGTAATGTATTACTCTCAATATAGTAAATTTCTCAAAAATCTTGGTAAATGAAATCACATGTCCGTATCTTCTTATCGTGACAATGTATGAAACTTGAAATACAGTTACAACTAATTCATATGGCATGACTATTAATGTAATCTCTAAAACATTTAATATGTGTGAAACATATAATTCAAATGATATTATCATGATGAGAGTAAATACACATTGTATTCTTTTTCTTTTAATCAGTGTTTGTCCCATTGAATTTTTTCGAAAGGTTTTTAACGAGATAATTATTGTAACGTACTAAAAAAAATAAATTTACTCTTTTTCCTTCATTAGGTTTTTCCTACAAAGTTTTTTCTAATGAGATTTTAACGAGACATTCTTTTCATAATTAATGTCCATAAACTATAAATATTTACCATCAAAATTTGATATGTATGAACTCCTAAAGAAATCAACAAGAGTTATTTTTCAAATTATCATGTTACTACATCATCAAAGTTTGATAAATATCTTGTATAAAGACAATATTATTTAAAGGTTAGAACAAGACAACACGAAACATGCTTCATTAAAATTGCAATATTGAAGATATTGACGTACAAGATATGGATGAATCGATAAAAAAATTCATTTATTGAAATCAGGGGGAGTAGTTGCAGTGTTTTTCCTTTGCTCAAGTTTTGTCCAATCGAATTTTCTGGACGAGATTTTAATAAGACAAATTTTTTGAAATGTATTATTCAAAGGGGAGTGTTGTAGATTAAATGTTTATTAGTGAAAGACAATTAAAGTCTTGCAGTCCTGGTTTTTACTACAATTGTATCCTTAATTCTTATTTATAAATATAGGGGTTTGATTTTTAATAAAATACATAAAACTCTATTGGCTTCTCTATTTTCTTTTTTTTTATCTTTAGTTTAAAATAATATAGCGCCTATAATGTATAAAAATTAAGAACTTAAGAAAGAAAAAAACGTGTACTATTGATTATTACGTTCAATTCTATTTGAAAAAAATATGTCTACAAAGATAATATATTATTATGTTATAAAAATTACCATAGACTATAATATAATACTATTGTTACTGACCAATAATATATTTTATTTCTTCTCTCTTTTCTCTCTTTACATTCACAAAAGCTCAAAAGTCGGATTTAAAAATTCATGTCTTCGCTAACCACACCAAATACTTGAACTCGTGATAACGCGTTTTGTACAAGTTAAAAAATAAGAATAAAATGAAAACTACTTTTTATTTTGTCTAATTACTTTCATCCTCAATGAGAGATGTCCTCTCCAATCAATGATAATGATATTGATAGGTCAAACAAAATACAGAAGAGAAATCACATATTTGATCACAGTTTAATAAGAATGAAATCGAGTAAATTTCATCCATGATTACTGAATTTTATCTTATTTACAATCAGGGCACTGAATTTAATTCGGATAAATAAGACCACTGAATTTAACCTTTATTTCAAATAACTTACAAAAACATAAATCAAGAAATCTAATGAATAAATTAAAATAAGAGATAATAAATATAGGAAAACTATTTGATGAAAATAACATAAACCAAGTTTTGCCATCAACTGGTTGGCTCGGTGGACAACTATCCAAAAAGTACCAATTTTGATTCACTACAAATATGGATAATCTTACAACAAATATTATCAATTTTTTGTTTGTAGTGGGTAGAAATACCTAGCACCTATTTGGGCTCCATTTTAATTTTTAATATATTTATCTCTTTTTTTTCAATTACACATTTTTTAATAGAATAATATTATATATAAAATCAAAATTTTTCATTCTATTTTAATCACACATTTTTCAATAATTTACTATTACAAAATATTTTTTTTTCAAAATCTCATTAAAATGGAGATCAAACAAGGACATAGTATTGAAAACTTTACAGTTAACATTATCCAAGTAAATAACAAATCTTTTAAGACTGAACGATAGTGTTTATGGTAACAAGACAACTTTTAATTATTTTCTTTAAATATTTATTGGATCTAATCTCTCTTTCTTGATAGTAAGAGTATGGACTTCAATTTATTTAATGTAAAGATTCCGACTGTTTCGGTGTTTCCCGTTACAGCTTAATTTTTTAAATTTATTATATCACTTCTCTGTCCCCAATTATTTTCAAATTATCGTAAACAACTGTCGAGTTTCGTTTTATTGATAAAAATTTACTTTTACAAAAGTAATGGAAAATGTGACTAGTACATAACGATCGTACGAAATGTGTAATTAATATTAATATTTAAATTTAAAATAAATTGAAACATAGGCAATACTTCTAATTGAACAACTACATTTATTTATATTGTGTTTGGAGTCACAGTTGAAATAAAAGGAACCAATTCGACGTGGAACTATTCCCCACGTACATGGGCTCACGTGGGGCCCATCATCTATTAAAAAAAGTTATGAGCAAGCCCAGCTATGTGAGTGCCTTGTAAGGGACACGTGAAACAGGTCCCCTTGTACGTGACGCAGGGTTCATTCAATGTGTCCCAAAGAAATAATTGAGGATATTTGATAGTACAATGAAGATTAATTATATTTCTTATATCATTTGTAACAGTAATTGATTTATTGATCAATATTTTTTGATCACCTGATATAGTTTAGAATCTACTTGTGTATAACTTCAGTTATTTGAAATTTACAATGGTTAATTTTGAATTTGAACATCAAAATAATTCTAATTTCTAGTAATCATGTATTCACGCTTCCATTAAATTTCAAGATCAAGACATGAAGCATAAGGTGATGGAGATAATGTGAGAGGTGGCTGCCTTCAATGGGTTTGTTTGGGAGGGGGTTAGGTGGGAAGGAGAAGATAAATCATTTTTTTTTTAACTTTTTTTTTAAATTTTTTATATGAGATAATATTAAGTTACATTTTACCCTTTTAGAAATTGTCAAAATTTGGTTAGATCGTAGACATTTGGTCAACTAACGGTCAAATGGACGAAATTCGTTTGTTTATTCTTCTACTGTAAAAAATGAAAAGTTTTGGGAATGTGAATGACACAAGTAAAATTTTGCATAAAATCTGAAATTAAAAAAAGAAAATATTTGAGACTGAAGCTGCAATTATCCCATCTATTTATATAAATTGAGCATGTATTTGTGTTTAAAAATGATCAATTCGACTTCCACGTAAGATGTGTTGAAAACTAAATTTGAGTGCATAATGTGATTGCTCTAGTTTAACCTCTTAAATGATGCGATTAACAATAAAGATCAATTGCTTTTAGTTTTTCTCCATTCATAAAGCTTCGTAGAAACGGCGAATGTGGACATTTCTTCTTTATAATTTAAACGACGTGTTCTTAGAATGTGTAGATAAAAGTGGATAATAAATTATTAGTTCCTAAAATGCGCGGATAAAATATGTTGTTGGCTATACTAATCTACAATTTAAATACTTCTAAACTTGCCCAGCTGTAATTTCTTCTTTTTTATTTTCTCTTTTTCTCAAATCCACCTACCCCCAAAATATACATATAAATAATTTCATTATATCCTAATCTTTCTCATTACTTTTTTATAATTCTTGACTTTACTATGCAATTGATCGACTCTATATATAAAACTAAATAAATGCTATAAGTTTTCGATGACAATTATGCTCATGTTGTGTAACACGCGATTTAAGGATGATATGATAAGATAATTTAAATATGTACATACAAGCAGGGGTGGATAAAGTGTGGAGATAGACCGGACTACTTAGCCCATGTATTGTTTTGAACCAACTTTTTAATTTTTATTTTTTAATGCGTGACCCATGTACAAAAAAGTACAGCCCAAGTCCTCGCCCTAAATTCAAACTCACAAACTCTTTTTCTTGACAAAGGCAAAAACATCTCAATTGGAAAATTTTTAATTGAAATAATGTTGATTTTTAATCTTAATTGGAATTGTTTATTGAGAAATTACATCAAATGGATCTTGATTATTGTGATATGCAGAAACACGTGGATACTTGCATTTTAATAATATTCCCTAGAAGACCCATTCAATAGTGCACTCAGATAAATTCAGTTCATTAGCCCATGTTTGAGCTCCATTGTTTAAAAAATATATATATATTTAAAAACTTATTTTTAATTATACGTTTCTTAATAAAATAATTCATTCATAAATCTAAAAATGTTTCTTACTTTTTAATCACGTATTCTCCAAAAAATCACGTTTCAAATTTACTTGATCAATCCTTCAATCTGCACTCCCTTTATTGGGAATAGTACTCTTTACTATCTTTTATGCTTTATTAATTATTCATTTGTGGCAATGTACATAAGCCCACTCCTTTTCGTATATAACATTCTCTTGTGCTCAATAAAATAAATATCTCATACTTGAATTTTCAAGCTTACATAATTACATAATCAAAAAAAGGATCCGTGGGAAGAAAATATCCAACAAAAAAAAAAAAAAATCAATTTTAAGAAAATCAATGATAAAAAATAAAAAAAAAAAAAAACTAAGATTTATTCCTACTTTTTGATTCGACCAATCTTTTCTCTCAATTTTATTATGAAAACAAAGCAAATACAAATACTTCATGCTGAACCCTCAAAGATGAACTATTGTACATAATTTTTTAACTGTATATAAAATTAAGTCCAAAATAACTTCACGCTTATCTGCCAAACATGCCTTTATCTCAGCTTATAACTCTATAAAAGGGCAAGTAGAATCGTCATTGATTTCCATGCATAAATATATATACTTTGAGAGAGAGAGAGGAGATGGATGCAGATCAATTCTTTACCATGAATGGAGGAGATGGATATCAAAGCTATGCAAAGAACTCAGGTTTCCAAGTATGTCGCAATTTTAACTTTAAGGTTAACGGGGAACTTGAAATTGCTTTACATTATCTTAATATATAAACTAGTGATTGAACTGAACCCGTTTTTGTTTTGACATTTATTTGTTTGTATGTTTTATTAGATTGCTTAATGCACCGAACATAATTTTACTTTCAATAATTTATATTAATCAATTTTGAATATTGAATAATTATAGTATGATATAAATAAAATAAAATTATACTTTCTATAGATTTTTTTTTTTTTTTTGAGTTGCACATTTTTTTTCTTGAGAAATATTTTATTTACATGCTACGTCGCGCGCTTTTCATATTTGTCTTACTGAATGTCCAATATATGACATTTTCTTTTAACCGCTTTAGATTTAAGCTTAGACGGTTCCACAATTTAGTACTACATTGATAGTGATCATGATACAGTAACTAAGAAATTCTTTCTAGGAGTTTCATAGTATTCGATATAGTTAAAATAATGGGTTTGTCTACACGTACATAATTCTATGGACGAAGTGGGTGCCCCTCCATATGTGAGTGTGGACACCATTATATACATAAAATTATGTACAAGTAGCATATTCTTAAAATAATTAATGTTATATCTGGTTTTTATACAGAGGGGAGCAACAGAGGTTGCAAAAGAATTCATTGAAGAAGAAGTTAGCAATAAACTTGACATAGAAAAGCTCTCTTCAACTTCCCCAAATATTATTCGCATTGCGGATTTCGGGGGCTCTACAGGGCCTAATACCTTCCATGCAGTGCAAATTATAGTTGAAGCAATGAAGAAAAAATTGAAACACAATTATCAGTTTCTCATCAGATGCCCGAGTTTCAGGTTTTCTTTAATGACCGGACCTCCAATGATTTCAATACACTTCCACAAAACAAACAGTACTATGCAGCTGGAGTTCCCGGTTCATTTTACGATCGTCACTTCCCTTAAGGCCTCACTTCACTTTGCTTATTCGTCTTGTTCGCTCCACTGGCTTTCTGAGGTGCCCAAAGACGTAGTGGATCCCTTGTCTCCCGCGTGGAATAAAGGGGAAATTTTGTACTATGGAGATAAAAATGAAATGTTCAATGCTTATGCTGCTCAATTTGCAAAGGAATTGGACTCGTTCTTGAAAGCAAGGGCAGAAGAATTGGTTTTTGGAGGGCTAATGGCACTTCTTGTTGGTTCTGAGCTCAATCATGCTAAGTACGCCTCTTATATCACTTTTCCGTCACTCGAACTTTTGGGGGCTTGTCTCATGGACTTGGCTAAGGAGGTAAACATTGATATTCCTTTCAAAGCTAAAAATTAATTTCTTTACAGGTTAAAAATATTGATAGTCATAGAAATCATTTTGGTCATCGAACTTTTTTGCAGTTTCAAATTAGTAACTGAACTTCTATTTTTATTTTAGTAATCGTTCATCCACCTATTTTTTTCCAAAAGTAGTCGAACTAGGGGCTTGTATGATAGAATCGATGATATGGCGTAAAAAAGTATGTTATAATACTTTGATTATGGTATCCAAATTGGCAAAAATGCTTCTGTTGAACACCATACATATGCAAAGCATAACATTCAAAGAACAAGCACATTTGGAAGGATTATTGTACATTTTAATTCACGTCGTCATTTTTGTCACACAAGTTAGCAATTATGTTACTTAGAAGTTTAATAGCACTAAATGGAGTGCTTAAACTGAAAGAAAAATAAACGTTCCATGGTTATTCTAGAACGAAAAATAGGTTAGCAGCCGAAGTGAACCGTGCTCTGATTTAATGACTAACAATGTGTTTTAAGTCTTTTTTAAATCATATCTATATAAAATGCAATTTAAAACCCCTTCACTACTTTTTTACCCAATGATACCAAAAAGGAAATACACAACAGATTTTCTTCTTTAATAGTGTACATTCCATGCTAGTAATTAATAAATTCATGTCATTAATGTTGATTTTGTTGCAGGGACCCGTCCCTCCTCGCCCCGAACAGGTTGGCAGGGCGGGGTTGCCCCGCCTCGGGTCACGGGGGCCAGCCCCGAACCCGCCCCGTGAAGAATTAAAAAAAAAAATTAATTAACTGTAAAAAAAAAAAAGCTGAAAAAAAAACACACACAAACGGGGCGGGAAACGGGGCCATGCCCCGCCAAAGGCGGGACGGCGGGGTCGGGTGGGAGAGTGGCAGGACCGCCCCGTTGCCAACCCTATATTTGATATGGCTAAAGTAGACTCATTCAACTTGCCCACATATTTTCCATCTCCTAATGAATTGAAAGCCTTAATTGAAAGAAATCAAGATTTCAGACAGAAAGAAAGAATGGAGATACTAAACCATCCGCCAAAACGTTTCACTACTGATTCCAAATCATTTGCCATGTTCATAAGAGCATTTATTGAGGGACTTCTACAGATTCATTTTGGAATTGAAATCATGGATGAATTATTCAGGAGATACGAAGAAAAAGTTGAAGAATCTAAACTTCTGTCGAATCCTAATGAGAATTCTATGACAACATTTATCCTCCTCAAGTGCAAACGGAGGACTTGATATTCGATCCCTATGTTACTACAGGATATAGATGATGGGGTCAGTCTTTTGGTTTTCATTTATTTTCGTTCAAATGCAGACTTGTTAGCTACACCTTCTTCTGTTGTTCGGTCCTATTGTCATAATAAAAAAAAAATATTAGCAGTAAAATATGTTGTGCTTTGTTGAAAGATGTAATAAATTTTTGTTTGTTGAAAGATGTAATAACTAATAAATGCTTGTCTAAATATTTTCAATCATATCTTGAAGTTGTAAAAAATAAAACCCCCCTTCACAAAAACATTGAGTAACCTATCAAGACTTGAGTTACTCTTCTAAATAAGGTTGGCCTATATGTTTAAAATCAAGTCTCAATAGTGTATTAAAGCTCATAATGCTCAAGCAAACAATTGGATCACCCTAGAAGCTAAATTGAACAATCAAATTCTAATATTAGTGTTCTTGAATGAGCCATCATATTGAGGGTGGATGTTAATAATAAAATCCCACCTACCAACATGTAAGGACTTGAGTAAAACCCACATCGATCTCTTATGGTAGAGCAACATTATTCTCAATGAATTCAGTAATGGGAACCCCTTAAAAATTGATGATGCTATTGCAACTAAAACTAGATCCAATTTCACTTGCATATGTCTTGAGATGGATGTTATTGTCACTATAATGGAGCGAATTAGAGTGGGGAATGATAAATTTGTGAATCGGCGGAATGTACTATACAAAAATGCCTTTTGAATTATGAATATGATGTAAGCCAAGTTTGGCTCATTTCAGAGTTTAGGGATATCCATCTAACGTTAAGATTTATAACCCTTTTGAAAAGAAATTAAACTTAAAATCCACTCCTGGTTATTTTGTTGGGTACTCAGATAGATCAAATAAGATATAACTTCTATTGTTCCAATCGTGGCACCAAAATTGTTGAGTTAATTACTGTTAAATTTCTAGAGAATGACAATGGTGATAGTCGGAATTCTATGTTGAAGTAACTTTTTGTTGGATCGAGTCAACTTGTTCCAATTCCCGTTATACGTGAAAGCATTATTTCTCAACCAGTTGAAATTGTTAATGAAGAATCTGGGCACCAAGAGAAACTTCTAGTTTCTCCTCCAACCATGATTGAGTCAGTTTCTGAGCCACTAGTCAAAAGATCACAAAGAGAAAGGAGGTTTGCATTTCTCAATGATTATATTACCTATTTATTGGAGAGTGGTTTTAATATCGAACATTTTGTTGATCATTACTTTTAATCAAGTTTTAACAAGTCTTGAGTTAAATAAATAGATAAATGCTGTAGAAGATGAAATGTTTTCTATGGAATAGAATAGAGTTCGAGAACTTGTTGAACTTCATCTTGATGATATCGCCTTAGATAACAAGTAGATCTTCAAAAGCAAATTGGACTCGAAAGGAAATATTGAACAAAAGAAAGCAAGATTTTCTTGCAAAGGGGTTCACTTAACGAGAGGACATTAAATATAATGAAACCTTCTCACCTGTTTCATCCAAAAATTCTTCTTAGTTATCATGACAATGTGACACACTATAATATGGAGCTTCATTAGATGAATGTTAAGATAACCTTTTTGAATGGAGATCTTTTTGAAAAGGTTCAACATGAGACAACTTGAAGATTTTGTTATAAATGGAAAAAAACTTGATATGTAAATTGAACAAATCCTTTAAGCATCTCGAAAAGGTATTTGTAGTTTGACAAGGTTGTAACTTCTCTTGGTTTTGTTGAAAATACAATTGATTAGTGCATTTATTTCAAGATCAATGAGAGAAATTTTATTTTTCTTGTCTTGTATGTTGATGAAATTTTGCTTGCTACCAGTGACATGAGGTTACTTCACGAGGCAAAGGAAATGTTATTTGTTAATTTTAAGATGAAAGATCTTAAAGAAGCTTCTTATGTGCTTGACATTAAAATACCTCGTAATAGAATTATTGGCTTATTGGGACTTTCTCAGAATGCTTATATATAGTGTGTTCTAGATAGGTTTAATATGTAGAATTGTGCAATTCGTGATGTGCCTATCGTAAAAGGAGATAAATTTATCAAAGCTCAATATTCAAGGAATGAGCTAGAAAGGAAATCTATGAAAATGATTCCATATGCTAGTAATGAGGAAAGCTTGATGTATGCTCAAGTTTGCACTAGACTTAATATAGGATACGTAGTCAGTGTTCTTAATAGATTTCAGTCGAATCCAAGGCAATAACACTAGAAAGTAGTTAAGAAAGTTATGAGATACTTGAAGAAAATTGAAGGTTACATGCTTACTTTCCAACGTTCAAATCACCTTGAGGTGATAGGCTACTCAGATTCTGATTTTGCTAGATGTCAAGATGATTTGAAATCAATTTCATGTTATATTTTCATATTGGATGGTGCTGTTATCTATTGGAAAAGTGTTAAGCAGACTTTAGTGACATCTTCTACCATGCAGGCTGAATTTGTAGCGTGTTATGGAGCCATGATCCAAGCCGTTTAGCTAAGGAATTTTATTTCTTGGCCGAAAGTGGTTGATTCCATCTCGGGGCTAATTACTATTTAATTTGATTATAGTGAGCGGTGTTCTTTACAAGGAATAATAGAGGTCTGATGGGTCAAAGTACATTGATATCAAATATTTGGTTGTTAAAGATAGAGTTAAGGAAGGACAAATGAAAATAGAGTATATCAATATAGAGGCGACGATTATAGATCATTTTACTAAGGGACTCACTCTTAAAGTTTTTAAGACATGTTGATAAAACGGATATTGTGAAAACCTTTGATATTTCTAGTTAATGGGAGTTAATTATGTAAAAGAACTATGTTTTGGCTTGATCTCTTCACGGGATATGTAAGCAAACCATATTTTTTTGTACAACTCCTTCAAATAATAAAATATATGCTCCCCTATTCATGAACTATTTTTGAGCAAACATTTGGATTATGTCATTTAGTACGATATCGAGATATAATAGATACAGACATAAGATTAGTCTCTTTTAGAGACATATGACTTCATTTTGATTTGAAGGATTATGAGGACCGATATGAAGTAGGAAAGTTTTTTATCACATTGGTGCTAAATTCATACTACATACTACCACATTGGTTGGAGGATGGAGATTCATGTCGATAAGGATATTAGTATTTGTAATTGTGGAGTGTTCTTACATCAATTCAACGGTGTAACTACTTCCACGTTCGACGTTGACATTTTTGTTGGACCGGATCGTGTTTTCTAAGTTGTTATAATTAAATCTATATATGTGTGGACATCTATGTAGTCTAACCTAAGAGTCAATTAAAAAAAACTTTTATTTTGTTATTTAATAGCAATCAAATGTTCACCCAAGTGGGAGAATGTTAGAATAATTTCAAAATATGGACTTCCCATTTGATTGTAAATTTTATGTTTTATAAAATGAGTTAGATGTATAGCTCATAATGATACTATGATTTAGTCCAATATATTGAGTGTTCACTTGGGCTCTTTTACATCTTAGTTATATAGGGTTATATCATATATAAAGTGGTAATTTAAATAAATAAGTCAGAAAGATCTAAACCCTAATTAGGGTTGGAGTCAATAATGGGAAGGCTCAATAAGTTTTTTATATATATTAATAGGCTTGGTCCTTTTTCCTCTCCATGTGTTTTTATTGACTAGCCCTATTGAAGACTAATACTTTTGTGAGGAGGAAAGAGAGGAAGGTTCAGCTGCTATTACTTGCATTCAAGATGACTTTAGCAAGTATATCTCTTGAACTATGAATTTAGAATTGTGATTCTTGTTTCTTGGCAAGATTATTATTACATGTAACAAATTATAGAGGAGAAGAAGTGTCTAAGTGAATTTTGATCACATTCCACAAGAAAGTGAAATTTTACAACAAAGAAATGCATCAACCAGATGCACAATTGCGTTATGAACCTAATATACATAAGAAGGAATTAGAAAATTCATCTTGTAACACTTTAATTTGAGTACCAAAATAATATCAAACTAAGTTATGTTTTCAATATATTTGGGGTAATATATTTCATGTCATAACTCATAATATCAAATAAAGTTTTACACAGATTTGAGATCAATTCCTTTATTTACCCACACACACACACACACACACACACACAAAAAGCAGATTTACATGGAAACTTTCGAATCAGAAAAAATAACCACGGGTTGTAGAGGCACACTCTCATTATGAAAAATTTATAAAAATTATATAGAATATATCACGCACCCCAAACCCCTCAAGTATAATAATAATAATAATAATAATAATAATAATAATAATAATAATAATAATAATACGACCCTATTTTTTATTAGTCTCACCAATTTCTATTATTTAAATAATCTACAAAGTGAACAAGTAAAATCAAGATGATAAGCTTACAATTTTTCCTCACAAAAACCCTCAAGCACACTAGAGAAAAATTCATATATGACCTCGTAAGGCTACAAAAGATCCCCAAGTCTCATCCTGAGATAATCCATGACTAAATTAAATTTGGGAGAATAACATTATGGGAAAGAATTTATTTATAAGAACACACGACGTGAGGAACTCTGGAATTCTATTTGATGCCTCATTACAAGTAGAAAATCTCATTATATTTTGTATAGATAAACATGATTCTATTTTAATTAGATAATATCAAATCAAAATCCTAACAATCTCTACCTTGACAATGAATTGTTTGATGTCTCTAAATAAGATTCTTCAATATCGCTTCCAAATTAATTAATGTGCCTCTAGCACTATCCTATCTCTTCCTTCATCTTGGTCACGTCATTTGAGAAATTTAGACGAAACTTTTCTTTTACGGCTACAATTCTTAAGACAGGGAATTATCGTACTCCACTAAAAAGAGTATACACACTTAGAATCAACACATTCTAAGAACTTTAAACCGGCTCATGTAGAACAAGGTGCTGATAATTATGTTGCAACTCTCATATTTGGCTATTTTTGGGGAGTTCACCTACAATTGACATAAAGTCTACGACACACACTGCATTAAAGTCAAACCAGTACAAAATAGGGAACTCGCTAACAAATACACATCCTCTATCGTGACAACTTGTTTACCAAGCACATGTTATAAGGATGAACATATTCTTCACATAAAATATCGTTGTCTCTTATGGAGAAAAAAACACATTAATAGCGACAAAGTCACCATTCCATTAACTGACTAGAGCAATTAACTGAACACACTTTACCTTTTGGACAATTTTCCTGAAGTGTCTTACTTTCCACGTGTGCACGGTTAATCTTGTATCCAAATCCTTGTGCAATCCAAGCTAAAGCAAAACAACATTAACTGCTACTTGTCACAATTCAAAATTGATTCTTTTGTCAAACTTCTTCATATCACCTCACGTAAATGTTGTGTGCTCTACCATTTCAAACAACCTTACGCTCTTGTACCACTTGTGGGGACTTGAAAACATACCCTTTATTTGCCCAAGATCCTCTTCTTCATATCACCTCACGTAAATGTTGTGTTCTCTACCATTTCAAACAACCTTACGCTCTTGTACCACTCGTGGGGACTTGAAAACATACCCTTTATTTGCCCAAGATCCTATTCAAAGAACTTATTCAGAAGGTAAAAAAATATAAATACATGGAGAAAAATAACAATATAAAGATTTACTTGAAAAACTCTCAAACCGAAGAAAAATCATGGGCTGTCAAAGAGAGAGACTTATTATATTAAAATCTAACACAACCCTTGTGTGCACTGGGGACCGGAATTTATTGTAACTCTTAGAATATGAACTCAAAATGTGGCTCAAGAGAAAGTCTTGGCTTCGGATAGTGACCTGATTAAGTGTGGGGGCATTAATTGATAAATATAAGGCTAGATGAGCATGTTTAGATGCGCTTAAATTTAATCTTTTAAAGAGCAAGTTAAGACTTATGTACTTTCGGTTTTTTAATAAAAATTCACTCTAAAAATCATGTTGAAAAGTTACGTCTTTGCGAACAAAATTTACTTGTTCAAACGTAAGTCTTAACTTGTTTTCTAGAAAATAACTTTTACACACAACCAAATTCAATATTTATTTTACACCTTTGATTCTTTATTTACAATTTGTTAGACCGTAACAGCCTCACAAAGCTAATAATTTACTATTACGTCTGAAGCACCATTATATATCCAAGCATTTTCGCTTTGTGCGTGACTATGTTTTTACATGGTACCTATGTTTTTACATAAAATCTCTAGCCAATTTTCGTGCTAGAGAACTTTTGTTAGGGGCTCGCCTAACTGTTTAGTCTGCATACTTAAACATTGATCAATTGTTTGACCATTCATTCGGTCATTGTCCACCTAAAATCGAAATTTTAAAATTTTTAAAAAAAAAATGGTGTTGAATTCGGATCTATAATTAGAGACGTGTACACTAACTTTCTCATACTTTGACACTTTCAAAGTTCTCCATAATTTCGTCAACATATAACTCTTATCTGTTTAGCAGTATAATTTTGCCATTAAATACGTTTGTTCCTTTATTTTCAATTATTTTTTCAATTTCAACTTTCCTTTTACTAATTATTTTTATTAATTACACATTTTTTTCCCTAAATTATCTATTAAATCGGAAATGGATTACAATAAATTGTTGAAAGCCGATGAAAATGTTAACTAGTTTTTTGGTAGTTCCAAAACTCCCCCCTGAGATTCTTCTCGAGTGAACGATATTCTAAATGCGAAAAATGCCCGTACCCTCGAATTGATAGCCTTTAAGTTTGATGACGATTTGAAAGAAGTGATCTCTACAAATGGACAAAGGAAGGTAAAATCACGTTAGCCTACTTTTAGATGTTGAAAAGTGATAACACTTAATAGAAAAGAATACACATGAGAACGGGTGTAGATCAAGAAAGCTTATTGCAATTATTGTGAGGTGTATTACGAAAAATGTCTGGTTCATATTGTGGCTCTCCGAAGTAGGCAAGCTCATCTTCAATTTTGATCAGGACAATAGGGATTTTCTGGAACAGCTCTTACAAACTGGATTTATAGTTGACATGGTAATGTTCATAAACAATGCTGAGTTGCCGTTGTCTACAGTAAAAATTATGCACTTGATGAAATTCATGCGAACATGTCTTCAACTGAGGTACAAACCTACTAGTAGAGGTATGCTTCGTAACGATTGTATAAATCTATACGATATTATAAAAGCACGAATTATTGTTGATTTAAGATATTATAGAGATGTCATTTTATTTGCTTTAGACCTGTGATCCAGAAAAATCATAAAGGATATATTTGCGGCACAGTCCATTACGTTAATGAGATCTGGATCATGTATAAAAAATTGTTACATTTGAAATCATTGATTTTCCACATAATGTACAAAATGTTTTCAATATTTTAATGGGCATACTTAACAAATTTTGTTGTGAAAATATATTCCTTTGTTTCACTTTTTATAATTCTAATATTAACCCAAATGTTGATTGATCAACCAATTCCATCTGAATTTTAATGCGAAACTTTTTTACGAGTGTTTAGTTTGTTGTATTTTTAATTTGATTGTGCAAGATGGTTTAAGTGTATTGCACCGCAGATGACAAAAATTAAGCCCATGTTTGGCCCCTATTATTTGAAATTATAATTTTTGAAATAGTGTTTTTTTTATTTAAAAAAAAAAACCTGTGGTTGAAAAAGAAGGAATTTTTTTAAAAGTATGTGTAATATTATTTTATGAAAGATTGTGTGGTTAAAAATAAAATAGAGATTAATATATTTTTGAAATAATAGGCCGAACGGGGGACTGTTACTTTAGTTATATATCTCCAACTCAAAAAACTAGCATTATGAGTGTGTGTACAAATACAGTTATTACTTACTTTGACAAATGAAGTTTTTCCTTACAAATTTATATTTTCATTATATTTCGAGGGTGAAAATATAATTTTCAATTAAAAAAAAAAGTAAAAAAAAGAAGCAAACCAAAAGTGTCTTGCTAGTATAGCCGGGAGTTTTGGAAACGAGCCGCTCGCGCTCGACTTCCCCATATATGAGCGCAAGCTGACTTGCATGGTGGTCCGAGAGGAGCTAGGCTAGGCCCACTTAACTCCCGTGTCTTTTCTTAACATCAGACATAATGGCAGTTGGAACTGGATAAAAATAAAAACAAAGACTCTATAATTTATTTAAGAATTAAATTTTCATATAAACTAACTCACAAAGTCATTTTTTATTAGATCCATTAAAACAAGGTAGTGTCGAATCACATGGTAGAAAAATAATCATTAAGTACCACGTTCTTTAGATGTTGTACCTCATTGACCCAGTCGTTTGGTATTGGGAGTAGGCGTGGTAGGTGGAGAACTACCAACTCCATTAAAAGAAAAATACTATGGAATTTCAGCTCCTATTTTACATTCATTATTTATATATATATATATATATATATATATATATATATATATCAAACTCATTTTTAATCGTACATTTACACAATAAAACATTTTGTACATAAATTCAAAAAAAATTTTGATGTGAAGCAGTTAAAAGAGAAAATCCTAAATAATTGTTAAAAAATAATAATAATAATAAAGAGGGTCTACAAAAACGTGCATAACTTTAAGTTCGGATGTCGAATTTTTGTTCGTGCATACGATCTAGAAGCATCTTTCAATTCTAGACGACTTTGTTGGTGAAAAACCAAACTTTCATGGTCAAATTCCATCGTTTAAGGGTTTATTTAGCATTAATCTGTTTTTAGTTAGTTAAGGGTATTTTCATCATTTTAATAAAAAAAAATTATTTTAATTGGATTTGTTTTGTTGTTTTCTACTTTATTATTTAGATTTGCCTATAGAATTAGAGTTTTACTTTGATTATAATTTATTTTGAGTCCATAAATACAAGTTAAAGTTGTAAAAATATTAGATTCGTTTTTATTAATTAATAAGATATTTCAGTTTTTCTATTGGTGGATTTCAATATTTATTTGTTGGATTCCAAATAGTTTTCATGTCCATTCGAGTGAAATTTGAGCAAACACTCGTTCATGTTTTATGAACATGAACTAGTTATTATTATTCATGTTTTTATCTTGCGTCAAGTAGTATTGGAGTAATGGCAGACAATCGGATTAGGCCCTAGAGACGAGAATTGAGGCGAGGTTTGAAGCATTTGAGACTAATTTGCAAGAATTAGGCAGTCAATTTAGGGGCATGTTGGCTATCTTGAATCTTAGATGCGGTAATCCTAGGCAACAACTACCCATCGACCTTATTTAGGTTGTTGCCCTTGTCAATCTGGCCCAGTTTGTTATCATGGTCGTCGTAATAACTATGATGGTTACAAAGTCATGGGAGTCTTTCCTTGACTAGTTGAATGAGGCATAAAGGTTTTTCAAAATTAGGAAGGTTAATGAAAAACTTAATGTTGCAATTGTAACGTACAAACTTAAGGAAGGAAGAGGAGCAGGAGCTTGGTTGCGAAGTATATGTGATGAAGGCTATAGGTTGAGACAACAACCCACAAGAGACTAGATCATGATGAAAGAATTGTTACAATGGCGATTTCTTCCTAGAGACTATTTGTAGGCCTCGTACCGACAATTTTTAGATTGTATGCAAGGAAGTCATTCGGTATCTACCTATAGTAAGGAGTTCTTGAGGCTACAATCTTATTGTGATGTAATGGAGGCTGATAATTATCAAATCGCATGATTTGAAAGGAGATTAAAGAATGAGATTCAGGATAAGATGAGGGTTCAGCCCATTCATTCATTAATAGAAGTCAAGGAGGTAGCATTACGAACAGAATCATTACTTACACAACAAACATCGTGTCCTCACCATTTAGGAGAAATTCAGATGAAACCATCTACAATCAACAATGCAGTAGAACCAAAACGGGCATTAATCGGAGATAAGTCAACTAGTCAGTCCATAAACAATTTGTATGAAAATCGACTATTAAAAAATTTGTGTGGAAAGCCTAGACATAAATCGAATGAATGTCCTAAACGAAGGCTAGTACAAGTGGTAGTTACAATTAGTGAAAAGGATGAGGATTACGAAGAAGAAGAAGAAGAGGAATACACGATGAAATACGTTGAGAAGAACAATGAGATTTTGTTTGTTTAGTGTAGAAAATCTTATGTTTGCCCAAGCAGGAAAAGTTGACTCAACTTAGGCAAATCTTTCAAGCCAAGTGTCAAGTCAGTGATGTTGTTTGCAGCCTGATCATATATAGTTGCAGTTGTAAAAATATGATTTCCAAAAAGCTGGTAGATCATCTGAAGCTGCCAACTGAATCACACATCCGTTCCTTATCAGATTGGTTGGATTAAAAAGGTCCGTCTATTCAGGTGAATCGAATTTGTAAGGTACATTTGTCCACGGAGATCTTTTACAAATCAGAAGTTAATTATGATGTTATTGAGATGGATGTACGTTATATTTTATTGGGTAGACGTGGCAAATTTATGTGGATGTTGTACACAAGGATAGATGTAGTAATATCAACAAGTTTAAGTGGAAGAGAAAGCTTCTAAGTGAAAGGGAATGCTTTCGTGGCTATTACAAATTCAGTGAGTTTTTCTTCGACAAGCCTTTCTATCCTTAAAGACAATTTAGGGTCAGGTTGTTCTGAAGTGGAAGGGAATGATGCGGAGCAGTTAGAAGAAAAAATATAAATAATTGGAAAAGAGAATAAATAAGGAGAATCTACAAAAAAAAAAGTGCGTAACTTTCAATTCTGGTTTCCGATTTTTGTCCGCGAGTACAATTGCAAGTGTCTTTCATTTCTGCACAACTTTGTTGAGTGACAAGCTTTGCCAAACTTTCGGAGTCAAATTCCGTTGTTTATGGGTCCGTTTTAGCCTCTCCTTTTTGGTTAGTTTAAAAAGTTTTTTCTTCATTTTAATAGTTTTTAAGTTTTAGTTGGATATGTTTTTCGTTTTCTAGTNTTTTGTCCGCGAGTACAATTGCAAGTGTCTTTCATTTCTGCACAACTTTGTTGAGTGACAAGCTTTGCCAAACTTTCGGAGTCAAATTCCGTTGTTTATGGGTCCGTTTTAGCCTCTCCTTTTTGGTTAGTTTAAAAAGTTTTTTCTTCATTTTAATAGTTTTTAAGTTTTAGTTGGATATGTTTTTCGTTTTCTAGTGTATTTGGATTTGTCTATAGAATTAGGGTTTCACTTTGATTAGAATTTGTTTTTAAGTCTATAAATTCGCGTTAAGGTTGTAAAAACGTTAGACTTAGGCCTTGTTTGTTTCCCATTATTTGTCAACAAGAATTAATTTTTCTACCCTTTTTTTTCAAACTTTTAGATGCATTGTGAGAGAAAAAGAAAAAAAAAACGGCCTGCAAAAGATTTGCAACGGTAGGAAAATCTATTCAAATGAGCTAAAAATTGGAAACAAACAGTTGCTTATTTTTATTGATTAATAAGATATTTCAGTTTGATCATTACTTGGTGGGTTTCAATACTTATTTTGTGTATTCCAAATAGTTATCATGTATGTTCGACCAAAATTCGAGCAAGCATCCGTTCGAGTGTTACGAACAAGAACTTGTTGTTATTATTATTATTATTATTATTATTATTATTATTATTATTATTATTATTATTATTATTATTATTCATGTTTCCGTTCTACTTCAATTTTTTTTTACTTTTTAACCGCACATTCTAAAAAAAAAAAAAAAAAGTCAATATTTCAAAATGTATTTTTCCCTAAAGATCTTATTTTAATGGATGTTAAGCATGGGCTCACTTGGAAGAATGATAGGGTCAACCTCATGATCTTAATAAAGATTAGCAATGCAGGTTAATTCGTTAAATTTAAAACTCATTTTTCTAAAGATTAAGTTTTATTAACTAAAATGCATATTTAGCCTATGTTTGGGAGCAATTAATATGGAGAATGTATTTTCGTGTCAAAACAAGAGCGTACACCCGC